>PVJO010016685.1:0-41282 GCA_004026905.1 Hystrix cristata
CACAGGAACACGCCACATGGGGGCACACGCCCCGCGCGCGGAGGTAGGAGAAGCGGCCTGCGGTGGGGGCTCCGGTGGCGCTCGGGGTGGGAGCAGCGGCCCCTGGCGTCCCTGCGCTCCGCTGTACTTTTCAGGGCGTGCGTTGGGGGTGCTGCGTTCCCCGAACCTCGACCTCTGGGTGAGGAGGGGTCTCCGCCGTTTCTTCGGGGTTGGGGTGCCGGCACGCGCACGGGGAGGTGGGGGACGGGCTTCCGGGAGAGGGCGACGGCGGGCGCGGTGGGCGGGGGAGCAGCGGCGGGGCGGGTTGGCGGGCCCCGGCCTTCCGGAGGTGGGGTGCGGCGGGGTGCGCGGGGTGGGGGCGCCCAGGTGCTCTCTCTTTAAAAGGCCGGCGGAAGCGCAAACTTGCGGCCGGGCTCGCGCTTCCCGGCCGCCCGCCGCGGCCCGCGCCCCCGCCTCCCGCAGCCTCCCGCAGCCTCCCGCAGCCTCCCGCGGCTGCCTGGCGCTCCTCTCCGCGCCTCTCCCGCTCGCTCTCCGGCGCGCTCTCTCGCGGGCTCGCTCGCATTTTCTCCCCGCCGCCTCTGCCGCCGTCGCCGGGCGCCCGCACTCGGCCGGCTGCGCCCGCTGGCGGCTGCCGCCCCGCTCCCTGCCGATCGGAGCCCGCGGCCGGACCCCGCTCCCGGGCTGCCCGGGCACGCTCTCCGGTTCGGACGCGGGCTCCGCGGTGGCGGCGGGAGCAGGGCTCGCCGCTTCCCCGCTCGTTCTTGCCGGAGCAGCCGCCGATCGCCGCGCCGAGCGAGCGCCAGCGCATCCCCGCCGCGCCCGGGACTTCGGGCGGCTCCGCGCGCCGCTCGGTCCGCAGCGTCAGCGCCGCCCGCCGCGGCCCGGACACGGGCACCGCGAGAACCGAGCGCCGGGCCGCCGCCTCCCCGCGCCCCCGGGGCGGTCGGGCGCGCCGCAGACCCCTCGCCGTGGCTGGAGCCTCGCGCGGTGAGTTGTGGCCCGAGGGGCGCGGGGAGGGGGGTCGTGCCCTCCGGCCTCCGGGGCGCGGGCTGCGGGGAGGACAGCGGGGTTGGGGAGGAGGCCTCCGGAGAGCTCCTGCGCTGGGGTGCCCGGAGGAGGGCCGCGGAAGAGGAGCCCTCGGGGCGGAGGGCGCGGGATCCGGGCTGGGGGGGTCTCCCCTAGAGGCTGGGACCACCTCTCCGGATGCCCCTGAGGGCGGGAAGAGACATCAATTTTTTTCTTTCTTCTTCTTTTTCTTTTTTTCTTCCTTTTTTTTTTTTCGGGTCTGGGGGAAAGTAGTGTGTGTGCACAGGGTGGGTCAGCTCCCGTGGTGGAGAGTCGTGCCAGCTCCCGGCGGGGGCGGCGGCACCGGGCGCCCCTCTGCGGAGAGCAGGGCCGGTGGGCGCGGGCGCCTTTTGCACCCCTGCTCCGCGCCCTGCCGGCTGGAGGGCAGCGCCAGCCTTGCGCGCCGCGGCTGCTTCCCCAGGCGCCGCGTCCGGGTCCCGTGCCCGCCCCACGCCGCCTTCGCCGCGGTCGGAGCCGGGCAGCCGCGGGCTGTGCCGGGCGGCGCAGCGGGCTGGGTCTCCCCGCGCCCCGGGACCTCGGCGTCGGGCTCGCTCCGGACTCTCGGAGAGGACCGTGCCTCCCCAGCCCCTCCGCGCCCCGGCCCCTCGCGCAGCCCGGCCGCTGGGCCCCGAGTGTGCGCGGCGCGAGGTCCCCGCGCGGGTCGGTCTTCCCCGCGCCCGCGGGCGGCTGGCGTCCCCTCGGCGCGCGGGGGCGGGGCCGGGAGCCGGGCCGGGAGCCGGGCCGGGAGCGCAGGCGCCCCCGCAGCGGCGGGCGCAGGCTGTTTGTGCCGAGGTCGGACCGCGGCCGCAGCAGGGAGTCCTGAGCCCGAGCGTTCGAGCGCCCCCTGCCCCCAGGCCCCGAGTGACACCCCCGCCCTCTCAATGGCGCCCCCCTTGCCGTGCTTGGTCCTGGCAGGGAGGACGCTGGCTTGGGGACCGGAGTGCCCGGAGTCACACGTCTGTCGGAGCGGTGGCCGCCCTGTCGGCGGCAGGAAGCTGGAGGCGATGGGGTTGGGGGGTGGGCACGTGCGTGTCCCCCATCAGAGCCCACCTGGTCCATTCTGGTGAGTGGAGGTCTCACAAGGGGAGGCGGCATCCACCGAGCTCACCGCTAGCCCCTGACTCAGGGGGGAAGGGACAGACCTTGGCCGCCGGCAGCCCCCCTCAGGATGTGTCCCAGCTGAGCCCTGGTCCCTGGGCCTCGGGCTCTGGGCTGTATGACCAGAGAGCTTTGCCGGGGCGCGGAGGGGGCCCCGCAGAGGGTCCCATAGTCTGCTGGTCGGGGCGCCCGGGGGCAGAGGCGCGCAGCTGTGTGGGCTCAGAGCCCTTGTCCCACCCCTGGCCCTGCAGGGGACCACTTCCTGGAGGGCCCCGCGCCGGCCCTTGGCCAGAGCCCTGTCCGTGGTGTGGGGGAGCCTGGGCTTATCCCTGGGATGGGCACACCTGTCTGGTGGTGAGTGAGGTGACCACTGTCTTGCTTTTCTCTGGTTTCTGTCCTTCTAGACTTAAGCTTTCTGCACCTGCCAACACCTTCACACCTTCAGGGACAAAACGCCCCGAGAGCCGCCCCAGCCCCAAAGCTAGCAGTGCTTCACCCAGAGGGATGCTCAGGACAGGCGGAGGGTCCAGGCCCAGGCCAGGGACCTCCCGAGCAGGAGGAGGAGGTGGGAGTGCTTGGGAGTGTGTATAGCCAGGCTGCTCTCTGGCCCCAGTAGCCTGCATAGGCCGCTCCCCTGCCTCCTCCTCTTCCTCTAACCTGCCTCTGGGCAGCTTCAGCTCTTGCGGGAGGCCGGCTGTGTCTGGGAGGGAGCTTGGCACTGGCACTGGCCTAGGGAGCTGGCCACGGGTTGGCAGAGGCCAGGCTGAGCCTCCTGGCCACACCCGCCCGCCCTGCTGCCAGGCACAGCTGGTGGGCAGAGGGCAGCACCAGAGACTCCCAAGCGCTGTAATTATAGCCGACAGACACGTCCTCTGCTCTAGACAAGTGTGGAACCAGCAGCCCCTAATTACCTCCCTCCCCAAGGCATCTGTCCACCCCGCCATCCTCCTCTGCTCGGCCTGGAACCCAGCTTTCCAGTGGGCAGGCCCCGCTGGTAGTCTGGGCAGCTGGGCCCACTGGCTGCTGGCTGGAAGGTTATCTCACTTCTGCAGAGTGGTAGCCACAGCTGCCTGCAGGGGGGAGCTGGTATCTGGGTTCGGCCCTGCTTGCTGGGGCTGGCAGAGGGCTGACCAGTCAGAGGGGGCCGAGGGGCTCACCCTGGTGGGCAGGGGGCTGGAGCAGGGACTCCAGTGTTCTGTCACTCGAGTCTGCCCTGGCTAGCTGGGGTCGTCAGAACCCTGCCTCTGCCTGTGTGGAATGGGCCGCTCCAGCCTCCCTCTGGCCTCTGGCCTTGCTGCCCTCTTCCAGGGCTTGTGGCTCCACGTTCCCAACCAGCTTCCTCTGAGACCCAGAGCCCGGAGTGTGGGGAGCTCCTACCTCTCGCCTGCCTGGCTGCTCCCACAGGGAATGTAGAAGTGGAGCTCACCCGGCGGTGGAGAGGAGGCGGTGTCCTTGTGGCTTGTCGCCGGCCCCGCCTCCCAGCCTGCCCCAGCTTCACCCTGTTTCTCTTGGCTCCTTGGAAAATACGAGCACCACAAGGGTAGTAAAAATCGCCCCTTAAATTAAAGCTGATGACTCCCGTTGAAATGTTTTATTATGAGGCTCACCGTGCAGCAGTCTTGCGGCAGCAGTGAGGCATAAATATAAGTGTACACACGTATATTAAATAAATTGGGGAACGCAGCATATAATGACATTATCAGGACCCCATTCAATTAAGGCAGATATTATCTGCAGTAATTGGGAAATGACAGCCCGTAATGACAGCCCCAGCCTTTGGGGACCGGGTGACAGTGCTCTAGTTAAGCCACTGGCTCTGCTGAAACTGGCCCTGGTCGCCGGTCGCCGCCATCAGCTTGAGGTGACAGGAGTTGGCAGGAACGTGGGACCTCAGCTGGCCTCTCCTGGGGCCAGGCTGCCCGCGTGGGCCCAGAGCCCTGGGGTCTCCCCGGTCCCCCACACTGAGCTCCCAGCCATGCTCTGCTCCATAGGGTGACAGAAGAGAGCCCGGGACCTGCTTCCTGGCCGGGACGGCATGCTAGTAAACACCGTCCTTGCTGCTGGGATCGCTTCAGGTTTGCATACAGAAGTAAAGATTTGGGCTCAGCCTGGATCGGTTGAGGGTGGCTTCTCGGTGTTGCTCCCACTCCTCCTGGGTGCGTGGCCCCGGGGTGGCCTAGGGAGAGTCTCATCCAGAAAATGTGGCTGTGCTGGGCAGAGGAGTTGGGCCTACGATCTGGCTGAGGCAGGGGCCCCACTGTTGCAAGCCGTGCTGGATTCGGGGGACTCTGGGTGAAGGAGGGGACGGGAAGAAGGAGAGGAGGAGGCAGTGTTGGCGGCAAAGCCCATGATGGCGCCAGTGGCAAACAAGGACGCTTGCCCACTGGGTCTTGCGCCGGAGAGCTAGGGTGGGTGGTGGCATCAGGGGCGGAGGGAGAGGCCCGGGTGGCGCAGGCCTGCTGGCTGGTGCCAGCTCTGGGAGAGGAGAGGTTAGTGCTCGCTGAGTTCGGGCCGAGCCCATGGCTCTGAGGGCCGAGGGTGCCCGCTGGTGACGCCTTTCTCCCGCGCTGAGGATTGCTCCGGGCGACACGAGTGGCTGCAGCCTGTGAGGGTGGCGGCCCTCCTGGGCCTCGGGTTTCTCTTGGCGCAAATCCCTGCCTGTTAGCACGCTCTAGGCTCTCCAGGAGCCCCTCATGGCTCATCCACACGCTGGCCCTGGGTCCTGCTTGCACCCGACTGGCTCCTTCTCTGGCCACGTCTCCGCTTCAGTCCTCTCTACCTTCCTGTACCCTCTAGTCACGCCAGCCTCCTCACTGTTCCTTAATCCTGAAGGCTGAGCCTGCGTCGGCCTCAGGCCCTTCGTACCTGCTGCCCTGCAGCCCGGGACTTGCTTTTCCCAGGTACCCTCAGGGCCTTCCCTGCTCTTACACCTGGTCAGTTGCCACCTCCCCCAGGAGGCATTCCCTGATTAGGCTCCTAAAACAGCCCTCTAGGTCTTTCGCTGGGCCCCCCCTTTTTTCTTTTTTTATTTGGGGGTGCTGGAGATCGAACTCAGGGCCCTCACACTTGCCAGGCAGGTGTTCTACCACTGAGCTAAATCTCCAACCCGCTTCCCTAGCCCTTTGCTGCCTTGTCTTCTTTCATGACCCTGATCCCCTGGAGAGTGTTTCTGCTGTGCCACCCCCACCGAATGGCACCTCTGTGGCGTCTGTCCTGCCCCGAGCAGCGCCAGGCACACGGCGTGCCGCACCAAGAGGTCCCGGCAGACGGCAGACGGGGTGCAGTCTGCACTCGGACAAAACAAGGCCATCGGGGTGCGGTGTGAGGCCTGACCCCTCGGGGCCCAGGACAGCCGCCGGAGACCCCCCCCTGGCTTGGTGGGCTGTTCCGCGGGCGCCGGGTGGGGCCCGGCTCTGCCTGTCGTTCACTGCGCGCCAGCGATGTGCCAGGTGCCGGCCGCACAGGCCTTTGTTGGGTTTCCAGGCATGAGGGTCTATGACGTTGGTTGCAGGGCGGGAGGTAATGGGGTCGGAGCAACCGGGGAAGGCCTCCTGGAGGAGGAGGGTGCTCAGCAGCTACGCGGAAGGCAGGGCCCATTGATTTAAAGTTGTCCTGCCCGTAGTTTCCACTGGCACCGAGCTCAGGCACTGCTTCCTCCCTCCCTCCCTCCTTCCATGTGTATTTCTTGTGCATTCTACTGTGAGCCCGGCACAGAACCAGCCACCTCTGGATCAGGCTGGCTGTTGGAGAACAGGGAGGGGTTGGCTTCCGAGTTGGGTCTGGGTTTTAGGACTTGTAGGGGTTCCGGTCCAGGCCGTGAGCAGGAACAGAGCTGGCAGCCTCCCGTTGTGCTGTCGGGATCGGAAGGCACTGACTGGTCACACAGGTGGGACTCACGGGGACAGCTGGGGGTGCGCGAGGCTTTGGGCCTGCTCCCTAGGGGTAGGCCCCGTCCCTGTCCCAGGAGACTCTGGCAGCAGGCTGCACCTCTGCCCACCCAGAGGTGTCGGGGGCTGCAGGTGAAGGGAGCGAGCGGGTTCTGGCTCCCCGTCACCTTCCCTCTGGGGACCTGGGGCTTCCCCCTCAGCCAGGACATCTGAGATGTGGGTGATTCGGTGTCTAAGGTTCAGACCTGGCCCCGTGCATCCCGTCACAGCACCAGGTCCCCGTGCTCGCCGCCCGAGCGGTCTGATCACCTGGCTGGGCCTGCGCACGGATAAGGCGGCGGAGCGGCCTCTGGAGGCCGGGGGAGGCAGAGGGCGCAGTGAGGTGGCCCAGAGCGTGGCCTCCCTCACAGGCCGAGGGCAGGGGCCCTGGCTCCAGGCCACGCCTCAGGTACAAGGTCTGTGTGGCTCCCTCTGTTTATTTGCCTTTTATTCTGGTGTTTGGGTTTTGTTCTGTTTTGTCGGTTTTGGAAGAATAGAAAGCAGCTCTGTGAAGAATGATTGGAGATTCAGTCCTCCTGGCTGTCCTCTCAGCTCGGCCTGTTGAGCGTGGTTTGTGGGTTTCCCGGGCTGCGTCCTGGCTGGAGAAGCGCCGGCTCCTTAGGCCTTGGGGTGCTCACTGAGGCAGCTTCCTGGGGGCCCCCAGCCTGACCGTCCTCCGGCTCGCCCCGCGTCTCACTCACTGCGCTGAATGTTCTGGAAAACGTGTGGCCTGTGAACCGTGGCTGCGTGGAGAAGGCCACCCTCCCCTCTGCGCCTCATCTTTCAGAGGCGGAAGGGGCCAGGGAGAGGGGAAGGGAAGGGGCTCAGGCCCACCCGGGGGCGCCGGGCGCCATCTTGGCGTTTTGCTCTGCCGGGGGTGGGGAAGCTCCCCTAACTGCCCCAGGTTTCAGTTTATTTTGGAGTTGGGGTGTCGGGGGCCGGGGCAAAGGACTTTAAAGAAGCCCCACCTCTGCCCGCCTGCCGCACCCCACACCTATGTGGTAGGGAAGGAGGCACTGGCGGCACCGCCCCCAGCCGCCCTCAGCCTCTGCTCTCCGAGGCTCCTTTCACTCAGGGTATTTTTACTTTTCCCTTGTTCCTGTTATGCGATCAAAGGAAGGAGGGAGGCTAAAAGAGGCGGCGGTTTGCCCGGCTCTTTGGAGGAGCTGGGGAAGGGCAGCCTGGGGAGAGCTGGGGCTGGCGTGGTACCTGCTGTGGCCAGAGCTGGGGCACAGGCCTGCGACGGAGGCCAGCGCGGGGCTGACAGTTTGGGCAGAGGGTCCCTCGGGCCTCGGCTCTTGATTCTACCCCTGTGGGTCTTTGTGTTCTGCCTCCTGAGGCCTCCTGCGTGTGTGTGTGTGCGTGTGTGTGTGTGTGTGAGACCAGCTGTGCCTGGCCTGAAGCAGAAGCCAGCATTGAGCTTCCTGTGAAGGCTCTGGAGCAGCTGTGTCTTGGCCTCCCTGCCTGGGTCAGCCCCATCATGGCACATGCTGTCACGATGCCATGGTCCCTCCATTCACAGGAGCCAGTCAGGCCTCCCTGCAGTGTGCAGGGTCTGCACGTGTAGGGAAGCAGCTGGGGTACAGACAACTGGTGCATACTCCTTGTCCCTGAGCTGTGTGTCACTCGTAAGTATCTGGGCCCCAACTTCCCCATCTGTGAAATGGGATAAAATACCACACAGCTCAAAAGTAAAATGCTAGAATGGTGGCTGGGCTGAAGCAGGTTGGGGTCATTGGCTGTTGTTGCCTCTCTGTGGGAAACTGGAGTCATCTGGACAGGATGTCACTCCCCTCCCCTCAGTGAGATGCTCAGTATCTCTGCACCTTGGTTGCACTTGGATCACACAGGTGACAACTGAAAATATGCCCAATGGGCAGTGTGGCTCCCAGACTGAGTTTTGCTCCAGCTTACCCATTTTACGGATTTGGAAACCAAGGGTAGAAGAGCTGTCCTCACTTCCAGCACCCAGGCAGTGGTGGAACTGTGGGTCACTGATGGCTTCTCTGAGGTCTCTTTTCTGAATTGCCTGGTACTCAGCAACTAGTACCCCACACCCTGTACCTCCCACAACCACCTGGGAAAGAGTCTGATAAACTTGGTCATGCAAGTGTGGCCCCTCCTCCCACCCCCAAATTTTAATAGCTCTTAGCTGGTGAAATGTGCTGTGGGCTTCCCAGGATGCCCTCCGCGTGCCTGATGCTGGGATTTGCTGCGTGACGCTGGGAGAGTTAGGGGGTGTCTCTGGGCTCCTGCTCACCTGCAGAAAGGGCTACGGGGGATTAGCAGCCATATTCTCGGCCTCCAAGGAGCTAATACAGAGGGAGCATTTTGATGGGGGGCCTGGGAGCTGGGGCGAAACTCTGGGGTGTTGCACCCTCTCTTTCCTTCTCCCTGGGCCAGGAATGGAGCAGCTGGGCTTCTGTTGGGGGAGAAATGACAGGCGGGGGAGGGATGGCTCCAGACCCACCTGGGTGCCTTGATGGAGGCTCCTCTTTCAGCATCCTGGGGAAACTGAGGCAGGGGACTGCCAAGTGGCTTGCCGATCCTCATCCAGTGAGCCTGTGGGGAAGGGGCCCTGGGGTGGCCTCCAGCAAAGCCCTGACTCAGCTTCGAGCCTTTTCCCTGTGGCCTCTTGAGTGGAGGGAGGGAGGGAGGGAGGCCGCAGCCTCTGAGCGGGGAAGGAACCCCCAGGGGAAATTAGCCCAAATTAGCAGTGCGAACGAGGAAGAGCTGGTATTCTCTCCTCTACCCTTGCAGATAAATATTTAATCACAACAACAATAATAATGACGATGATCATAATAATGTGCGGTAGCCCGAGCTGTAACCCGAGCCCCACTGTCAAGAGGGAGGAAGGGGGGGGAGCCCTGGAGAAATGAGAGGTGGAGAAAGTCAGGAAGAGGACAAGGTGGGGAGGGTGGAAATTGGTTCCTAGTTAGGCCTCCCAGCCACTCTTCCTGTGGCCTCATGGCTAACTGATTCTTCCCAGTGGGCCTTGCACGCCTTCCCCCGAGTACCCAGAGAGCACCAGGGAGCTGGGTGCTAGTGGATGCTCTGTTGCTCACCTCTTGTGTGATTCAGGCACTGTGTTCTCCTGGGCCTCAGTTTCCACTTCTGTATAATAGGGTTGGGCCTGGCGGTACTGGCTTCCGGCTCCAGCTTGTGTGGCATTTGAGGGAACCCTTCTTCTTCCCCACCTCAGCTGCTGTTCCCGGGGACTGTCCTCTGTGCTCCTGGCCTCCGAGGGTAGCAGGCACAGGCCCTGGGAAGTCTTCAAACGTGACCTAATTTTGCCTCTTGCTCTCCCATTTCAACCAAGTGAGCTGCAGCCGGGAAGAAACCAAGTAGAGATTTATGGAATCTTTGGCGATAACCTCTAGCATCTCCCTCTCTCGGGCTCTGACGAGAGATCAGAATAGCTGATGTCTTCTCTGGCTGGTGTGTGATATTCTGATATTCTCTCTCTCTCCCCTTCTCAGGTTGGTAGGAGGAGAGGATCAGACCTGTTTTCTCCTTGATGCCAAGCCACGCCAAGCTAGGCACACTCTGCTGCCCTTTGCACGCTCGTCCACTGGGACCAGACCTGCAGGACGCAGGCACGAGGGTCGGTGCATTCCCACAGCCCCGGCCGCTTGCTGCCGTCTGTGGGCCTGGACTGTGCGGGCACTGAGCTCTGCCCGAGTACCCCAGAGGAGGCGGGAGAGGCCTCCATCATGGTCCGTGCTGCTTGGCTGCCCTCCTGCTGAAGCCACTCTGTGCATGTGCGCCCAGGCCATGGGGCAGGGGGCCTGCCAGGCCTAGGAGCGCGGCCCCCTGTTCATGGGTCTCTAGGGACTTCCACGATGCCTGGGAAGAGAGGCTGGGGCTGGTGGGGGGCCCGGCTGCCCCTCTGCCTGCTCCTCAGCTTCTCCTGCCCCTGGGTGCCTTCCTCCCTGGGGAAGCCCAAGGGCCATCCGCACATGAACTCCATCCGCATCGACGGGGACATCACCCTGGGGGGCCTGTTCCCCGTGCATGGCCGGGGCTCAGAGGGCAAGGCCTGCGGGGAGCTGAAGAAGGAGAAGGGCATCCACCGGCTGGAGGCCATGCTCTTTGCTCTGGACCGAATCAACAACGACCCGGACCTGCTGCCCAACATCACGCTGGGCGCCCGCATTCTGGACACCTGCTCCAGGGACACCCACGCCCTGGAGCAGTCACTGACCTTTGTGCAGGCGCTTATCGAGAAGGACGGCACGGAGGTCCGCTGTGGCGGCGGCGGCCCGCCCATCATCACCAAGCCCGAACGCGTGGTGGGTGTCATCGGTGCTTCCGGGAGCTCGGTTTCCATCATGGTGGCCAACATTCTCCGCCTCTTCAAGGTCAGTGCCGGGGCGGCCCCGCCAGCAGCTCCAGCCCTCCACAGCTTCTCTCCCTGGCTCCAAGGGAGAGCGGGTTTCCCCGCACTGTCCCTGGCCGCCCGCGCCTGGCCGCGCCCCTGGGGTTGGGGCCCCACGAGTGAGGGCAGCGCCCGGCGGCGGCCCGGTGGCGCTGACCGTGGTGCTGAAGCAGCCCTCCCCCGCCCCGCTCCGGATGACTCTGCTCCTCCCCGGGGAGCCGTGGGCCGGAGGGAGAAGGTGGGACAGCAGGAGGACGCAGGCAGGCAGACAGATGCAAAGGTGGGCCGGAGGGTACACGGAAGGGCAGACAGATAACAAGATAGGACAGAAATAGGAATGCTGCAGATTGCCAGGGAGAGAAAGCAAGACTTTTGTTTTGACGTTGTTTTCAAATAATTGCAATTCCCAGAAAGATATGCTTTTCTTCTGGGTAGCTGGGGAGGCCCCTGGTGGCCCTGCTCCCCACCCTGTGATCACAGGCAGAGAATGTGTCCTCGTTTTGGGGATGGGGTGCGGGGCGGATGAGGTGAACAGGCCTGGCGAGGGCAGCGGGCCTTGTTTCTGGGCCCTGGGCCCTGGCCCCGCACCCAGCCCCCCTCACTGCCTCCCGCCGCCCGCCCTTCCTCCCTGCACACCTTTCTCCAGCTCTGGAGCCCCGCCCTGCCCCCTCCCACCCTCCCTGCCTCTGCTGATTTGCAATTCAATTGGAGCCAAGTGCTTGCTAAGCTGCTAAAACAACTGAAAGCTACTGGGTAGAGAGAAAAACATTACAAGCATTTTACCAATAATTATGTGCCTGCTTCCCTCTCTGAGCTGCCTGGTTTGCTCTGTGTGTGTGTGTTTGTGTGTAGGGGGAGGGGAGCACAGGACAGGAGGGAGGCGCTGGTTCCCTCCCTCACCCTTTTCACACTCTTGGCCTTCACAGTTGGCCTCTTCTCCCCTGGGCCTCCTGGAGTTGGCAGAAGCCTGAGACAGACCTCGTGGCGTTGGGCCTGTGGGATGGGAGAGCTGGGGCCAGATCCCTCTCACCCAGGCCCTTTCTGGAACCATTTACCCAATTCCCATGATGCTTCAATACTTGGGGGTGGCTCTGGGTTGGAGCGGTTGGCGAGGAGTGGAGAGGAAGTTTCTGGGGTGAGGTGGGGGATGGGGGAGGTGGTGCAAGGGGGGAAGGCTGGGAGTAGTGATGGTGAGGAAGGGAGGAGGCCTGAGCTGTCAGGCCACAGGTTCCGGGGGACAAGGTTTAGCTATAGGGTGCTCGGGGCCCCAGCATGTGTCCCCACCCCCTGCCCTGCACAGAGCTGGCATGAGTGTCCCCACATGGCCTTTTCCTGGACTATTGGTTTTATTTGATGATCTGGACGAAAACATGATTTTAATTTTCAAGCAAATGGATGCATTATGAGGAATGCCAAATGTGTATGTAGTTCTAGGACGAAGCGAGCACTCAAGGAAATTTCGCCCCTGCCGGTGGGCGCTCAGAACATCGTGCTGTGTCTCAGGGCTCCTGTAGGGCGGTTTGGGAACAGGCGGCCTGCCCCAGGCCTCCATCTCTCCAGTTCGAAGCTGCAAGAGGAGCTGGGGCCTGGCTGTTGTCACTTCCGCCCAGGCCTGGGAGGGAGGCAGCCTGGGCCCTGAGCAGTGTGTCAGGTGGAACACAGGGGGCTGTCACACGCCTTTTGTGACTTGAGTCTTAGCAGGAGTAAAGCAGCCCTGGCCTGGAGCTGCAGCATCAGTGGCCATCCTTCCCCTCCCTCACCTCACTTGAGTGGAAGGAGCTGAGTGGGGTCCTCAGCAGATGCTCTGAGAACCGTCCCAGGAGATCCAGCGCATGTTCCGGGAACGTGGGTGCTCAGGGCCCCGGGCAGGCAGTGTTGGTGACCTCTGTGCTGCGGTGGCCTCAGGTGACACAGGTGGGGTGGGTGTGAGCTAGGGGACCCCCCGCTCAGCCAGAGGTTGTTGGGCCAGGCCCGGAGGCGGAGAGGAGTATAGAGGCGCGTGGGGAAGGAGGGAGGGAAGGCGGATGGACAGCTGGGGCCTGCGTTCCCTGGAGCCCTTTCAGCAGTGTTCATGCTCCAGGCCTGCGCCAAGAGGCTTGGGTGCCGTTCACAGAAGCCGAAGGTTGGACCCTAGCAGGGAGGTCAGGCGTGGTTGGGGGGGTGCCCTTGGTGTCTGTCCCCATCCCTACTCCCTGTGGCCATCTGGGAGAGGTTAACCTGTCCCAGTGAGGGGGCGGGGGGAGTGGGGGCTCAGACCCTGGCCGTGGGGCAGGACGCCCACCAGCTTGCTTGCCCAGACTTCTTCCTCCCGCCTCTTTCCCTCCTCCTCATCTTGTCCCTTTCTCCCAGGGCAAGGAGCATTGTGAAGAATTCCTTCCTGAGGGCATCCCAGACCTAGAGAATGTGGCCTGCATGATGCCACAGAGTGGGGACAGCCCAGGTTCTGGAGCCAGTCATTTACACCATAGCGTGAATGAGCCGCACGATCTTTTCCTGGGAAGAGCAGTTGTGCAGAAGAGAGAGCAGAGTGCAGGATCCTAAAAGGAAGCAGTTTCCAACATCTGGACCTGTAAGAGCTTGTAGGAACCCAGAAATCATTTCTTTTTTGACATCCCCAGTCCTTTTTAAAAATTTTTTTATTTCGAGTAGGGTCTTCTTGAATCACTAACTGCCCAGGCTGGACTCGAACTCGTGATCCTCTTGTGCCAGCCTCCCAGAGCGCATGTGAAGTGAGATGCTGGTAGTCCCGGCATTACAGGATGGGCGGGAATGAGGAGCTCAGGTCCTGCACGGTGCCTGGCACACAGTCAGCCTGCAGGAAATGTCACCGCACAGCTTGTGGCTGGGCCTCAGTCAGCGTGAGAGGCTCCACCGAGGCGGAAGAGGATGGCGCGGGGGCAGTGACAGACGGTGACCTTTGAGGCTGAGCCCAGAGAGTCCTTGCCATCTGCTGGCCCCTCTCGGCTTCCTGCCATGAGCACTGAACCACCGCAGCCAGCTTCACTTTGGATCACGAGTGTTTCCTTGTGGGGCTGGCGGGCACCGGAGGGCGGCAGGCAGACCCCCGTCCCACCCGCCCGGACTCGGTGTCCGCGCATCGCCCGTGGGGCTCGGGGTGGCCTCCAGGTCCAGGTTTCTCCAGAAGGTCCAAGTTGCAGCCCGGGCCCTCGGGGGACTTGCAAGCAGTTGATAGCAGAGTTGCCTCAGGGCCGTGCTGTGTGTCTTCAGCGGGTTCCGTGGCAGGGCCATGGGTCTCTGGACCCAGGCAGGAGCCCCTCTCCCCTGTTCTGTCCCTGCGGCGTCCCCACAGCCAGGCCTTTGCTCACAGCCCAAACCACCTATCTAAACCCGGATCGAAGCTGCTCTCCTCCCTGCTCAGATCTCGTCCTGATGTTGTGCTTGGATTAAAATGCAAACCCCTTGAGCTGCTGAATGCGCCCAGCCATGTCTTCTGTGTCTCCAGGAGCAGCCCCACTGCTCAGACTCTTTTTAAATTCCTTGTAGATACCACCCTATTTTTCTTTCTTTTCTCTTTTTTTTTTTTTTTTTTTTTTTTTTTGAGATGGGATCTCATTATGTAGTTCAAGCTAGGGATGGAGCTCACTGTATAGTCCATGCTGGCTTGAAACTCATGGTGATCCTCCTGCCTCAGCCTCCCAAGTGCTGGGATTATAGGTGTGTACCACCATACCTGGCTTACACAGCAGCCTATTTTTTTTTACCGCAGGGCCTTTGCATCTGCTACCCCTGCTGCTCAGAATCTTCTCCACTGCTCTTTGAAGGTGGGTGAGCAGACAGCAGGCAGCCCGGGGACCATATCTAGGCTGCTGTCTTAGGAAAGGTGTTTTTGTCTTAAATAATTGGGGAGAAAACCCTGGAAGTAAAATATGTCACAACATGAGAAAATTCTATGAAGCTCACCTTTCAGGGTCTGTTAAAGAAGTCTTCCAGGACCACAGCCGCGGGGATGTGGTAGCCAGGCCACCCGTCCGGTGACGCAGGGCCACCTGGCTGTGTTCCATCCCTTAAAACACCTGTCCTCGCTGACTCGGCAGCTGCGTCCCCTGCTGAAGCCGGCCCCCCGTATATCCCTCCGCTCTCACGGTGCCTCTCTGCCCAGGCCTGGGGCGCCGTAGGAGAGAACCTCCAGCCCAGGGCCGAGGCTGCCCCTGGGTGGAGAGGGGAGGGCAGGGAGCTGCAACCCTTACCCGGGCCTGGCCCGTGGGCAGTGGTTTTACTCCAGTGGCCCTGATGCTGGCACAGTGCCGTCCCTGGCTCCTCCTGGGGCTGCGGGCTGCGGGCGGTGGGAGCAGGCCAGCTGTGCTGCACACAGCCCACTCTGAGCTGGGAGGGAGTGGAGGCCTTGGGGAGCCTTTGGGAAGGACTTCGGGGCCCCGGGGGTTTCTGGAGCCCGGGTCGGGGCTGATGTGGCATTTCAAGGGGGCTGAGGGGTACTGAGTTTAGGGGGACCTCCAGGTCACACCTGCTGGCTCTGGCTCCTCCTCTCCCCTCTGGAGCTCAGTTTACTCACGATGAATGTTCATTCATTCGCTCACATGTGCGTTTATTCACCGAATCTCATTGCTCACGTCCTCGGAGCCCGCCATGGCTGTGGTAGCAGCCACCCTCCACCTTGGCTGCCCTCACAGTTGTTGGGGGTGGGGAGGGGTGGTGGTTCTAAAGGTCCAGGCACCAGGCCTGGCACCGGAATTCGGGTTTAGTTGGTCCGAGAGAGTCCTGGGCTCCCTGGGTGACATTGAGGGCAGCCTGTAACGGAGACTAATGGAGGCAGCTGTGCCTTGGAGCCGTCCCTGCTGGGGAGGCGGTGCTGGGAAGGCCGGGTCCTCCTTCCAGGTCCTGACCCTCCCAGGGCTCAGGGTCTCTGGTGCGGTTGTTCCTGCCCTGGGTCTGGCTCAGGGACAGACAGACAGACAGGAAGTGGGCAGCGGTGGGGCCCGGTGTGGCCGAGAGATAGCCTTTGGGTTGGCCCTGCTGCCCCCTGCCTGCCCCTAACCATGTGCCCCTCATTTCCCCCAGCTAGTAAACTAGCATTTTGAAGTCCCAGACATGTTGGAAAGGAAGAAGTGGCTAATTCTGCTGCATATTCCAACTGACCTTTCTGCTGCGCACCTTCCCTGGTGGCTGGGGGAGGCAAGGAGACGCCACCCGCCACCTTGCCTAGTCTTCCTGGGCTGTGAGGAGAGTTGTGGCAGAGGTTAGGCTGGGGAGGGTGCAGGGGCACCTTCTTCTGACCCCGTCCCTCTCCTGACCCCGTCCCTCTCCTGACCCCATCCCTCTCTTTCTCTGGCTAGCCCCAGCTCCCTCCTCAGTCTGGCTGCCTCTGTGGCCCCCTCTGGTTCCTCTCATGACCTGCATGCATCCCTCTCCCTCCTGCCCCCTCTTGGTCCCCTCTGTCTCTGGTTCTGGCCTCTTAGGTGACCTGTGATTAGGAGCAGGAGCTTCGAGCAGCTGGCAAGCCTATTCCTGGCCAGGCCTCCGGCTCACTCTGGCCACCCACCTGCCTGGTACCTTGATATGGCCTTCGGCATCTAGGACCAGGCACTTCCTGAACCCATGTCCTGACTCAGGGTGTCCCTTCCCATGGAGCCACTCAGGGTGGCCTGACCTCTGCCAGCCATGGTGCTGCTCTGGGCTCTACTTCACTGCCTCTGGGGTGAGGATTGATGTGCGTATTTCCCGGGGATGAGGGAGGCCAGGTCATCTGCAAGGGTGTGAGTCTCCTTCAGAAAGGAGTATCCGAGATAGGTGTGGTGGCACACACCTCAGTTCCAGCACTCAGAGGGCTGAGGCAGGAGGATTGCAAGGTCTGGCTCAGCCTGGGCAACTTAGTGATTCAGCAAGATCTTGTCTAAAAATTTAAATAAAGGGGATGTGGGAGGGGCTGGGGATATAGCTCAGTGCAAAGGCCTTGAGTTCAGCCCCCAGTACTCTGCACCCCTGAGTACATGCACACACACGCACACACACGCGCACGCACACACGCGCACACACTCCGCAGTCTGGGTTCATATTCTGGCTGGCTCATGACCTTGGGTAGCTCATTTGTCCTCTCTGAACCCAGTTTCCAGGTTTGTAAGATGAGTATCCTGTTTAGTGGTGCAACGAGAGGACTTGCACAGTGCTTGCGCACAGTAGGCACCCAGGAAACAGCAGCTGTTGTGACGGTGCTGTGCGACGGGGTGCTGGGTCCTCCCCTTTGTCCCCTCCTTTCCTTCCCTCATTCCCGGATCTTGGTTTCGCCTGGGGTGTTGTGAGGTGGCTGGTGCAGCCGTGCCAGGGCTGGAGTGTGCGTGGGGAGGGCCTCCCGAGGGGTCCTCTGGTGTGCGTCTGTCCGGCTGTGGAGCGGAACACAGCACTTACCTCCTCCATCCCTGGACTGTGGTTTGTGGCTGGGGGAGGGACGGCGCAGCCTTGTCCAGACCTTGGGCAAGTGCAGCGTGTGTGTGTGTTCAGCTGTCTCCAGCTTTTCCTTTGCTTCCAAGAGAGTGTCGTCCTCGATGCGGGTCTCACACGGACAGATCTCTTGCTCTCAGGGCGCCTGTGTGTTTTTGTTTTAGGGTGCTGGGGATCGGACTCAGGGCCTTGTGGGTGCCTAGCACAAGCTCTTCTCTGAGCTGCGCGCCCGGCCTCTGAGCATACATCTCAATGCATGATTTCAGGCTCTTGGCAAATCGTAGCGGCTTCGATGGCCAAGTGTCTGGCGCCTGGACCTAGCGTGCTGTTTCGCTGTGGTGGGATCAGAATCATTTCCATCGTGACAGGACAGCCCCCGCGTACCTCGTCCCTCTCTCACCCTCTGCAGAGGTGACTGCTGGCCTGTCCTGCAGGTTAAGTTCTTTTCGGGGGTAGTCCTGGGGCGCGAAGCCAGGGCCTTTGTACAGAGCTACAGCCCCCGCCCCCACCCCATTTTTAATTTTTTGAGAGAGGGTTTTGCTAACTTGCAAAGTTGCCCAAGCTGGCCTTGAACTTGCGATCCTCTTGCCTTGGCTGTGAACTCTTAATTCCCGTGTCCGCCAGTCTATCTCCATGACTAGTATTTCATTCAGTTCGTGTTGTAAGCTTGATGAAAATGGCATCCGCTGTGTGCATTCTGTCAGCTCTTTTTGCGCATGCCTCACCGCCTGTGGCTTGCTTTGATCTTTTTCTTGGCCGTATTGTGCTCTGCTGTGGGACTCGGCCTCCTGTTGAGGTCACCCCAGCATTTCGCGAGGACCAGTCTGGTGGTGCCGACGTCCCCGCCGATGTCCCCCGTGCCAGGCAGAGCACCTTGTGGCTCAGGTCCAGCACGGAGGTGCAGGCTCGTGCGGCACCAATTGCCAGATCTCCCAGGTGCTGTCGCCTTTGTTTCCCCGTTCTGAGGAGCCTCCACTTTCCAGACCCGCTAGCGGTAGATGTTCCAGGAGGGGACCAGGGGCCTAGTGATGTGGAGGGTGCTGTCCTGGCCCCGAGGCCTCTGGGGCTCAGGGTCACTGCATGGCCAGGAGGCGACAGGCGTCTGCCTCCCACTGTCTGGGCTGGGGATGCAGCTGGAGGGACTGTGGGGATCTGAGAGGAGGAGGTGTTAAGTTCCTTGTAAGTACTTTATTTTAAATTGCTTAAGTGGTTTCTTAAGATGGCACTAAGTGTCCCAGGGACACAGACATAAAATCAATTGGGAAAGTACAAGCTTGACCCAGGAAGGCAGCGCTCACACCCGCCCAGCCTGGTCTGTCTCTTCCCCAGCTCCGCTCCCCCCAGCCTTGGCCCCTGCTGCTCTGTCAGGCATTGCTGGCAACTGAGGCCTCATGATCATGGCGATCCTCTTGCCTCAGCCTCCCAGGTGTGCTGGGATCACAGGCGTGTGCCACCATGCTGGACTGTGGTTTTCTTTAAGTGACAGTATAAGTGAGTGCGTCATGTCTTACCCTGGTCCAGGATTCAGGGCTCCAAAGGGTGCTGCCTGGCCCTGTCCTCTTCCGGCGAGATCTCAGGCCTGCTGCAACTGCAACAGCCAGGAAGGGGACTGTGCGTTCATGTCCCTCCCAGTCCTGCCTGGTGGACCTGTGGCCAGCCCTGACCTGGGCTCGATATGGTGTCACCTAATTCTTTTGTGGATCCCGACAGAACTTAGAAGAGCCAGAACGTTTCTTTCACAGAAGCCAGCGTATGTTCCTGAAAGAAAGCAGCATCGAGCCGCCCGGATGCCAGGTCATGGGCTCCTGACTCGTTGCGCCTCCTCGGCCCCATGGCACTGCCCCGGAGGGCTAGCTCCCCTGCCCTGTGGCGTTCGTGCGGTGAATGTGGACTGAGGATCTGCTCCAGGGCCTGGTGTTGCTGCCCAACAGGGAGGCGGCTCCTCGGCTTTATGTGGTTTCCGGTTCAAAGACAGTGTGCATGTTTTATGTTCACTGTAGTGGCATTTGTCACCTGCACGCGGCCCGGGATTTTTCAGGACTTTCAGATGCCTGCATGGATGGCTTCTGGGTATTTCTTAGAAACCTCCAAGGAGATGTAAGGCCTGGTGGAGGATGGAAGAGGGACCCGGTGATTGGTCCCCACAGTCACAGTTTATAATCTTTAGTGGTAACTGCATTTCTGCATGACCTATAGACGGTCAGGACAGCTGCTCTGTTTTACAGATGAGAAAACTGAGGCCCAGAGATGTTAATGTGTGGGAGGCCACCCAGGCAGTCAGCACCAGAGCCGGCCTTAGAATCAGGGTCCCGGGCCAGAGCTCTGCCCCACTTGCGCCCAGAAGTCACAAGCATGGCCAGTTGCGCCAGTGGCTCTGGGTGCAGGAGCTGTGGTGGTTGCCGAGGGTGCCCTGCAGGCTGGATATGGCGGTCCACCCTCGCTGTCTCCCCCTGAGCACGGAGTCCCTCATTCCTTCCCCTGGCTGTGGTTAATAAAAGCTGATCTGTTTGTTGCGGCTTTGGAAGAAAACAGAAAAGCATAGAGAAGCAGATAAAGATTGGTCAATTACCCCACTAGCCAGGGTGACAACCTTGATCCGTTTGTGAATTTCCTCCCAGCCCTTCTGCGTAATTTACCAAGTTGAGATCACAGCATCTGTGCGTGCTGTAGCCAGTGTTTGTCCATCAGACTGTAGTGGTGAGCATTTTCCGATACCTGAAATACTGTCTCCAACGAGGTGCTTAATGGTGACATGATCGCCCAGCGGGGGCTCCAGCATGTTTGATGCACCACGTCCGCTGATGGCTGCGTGGCGGTGAGGTCTGGGTGCCTCTCTTCATCCAGTGGCGGCCTGACAGTGCAGCCTCCGGGCTGTGTGGAGGGAGCCGAAGCGGGAGACCTCCCTAACTGGAGCAGTCACCCCTGGAGAGCCAGGTGCTCTGGTGGGCCCCCCGAGGGTGGCAGGGAGCTGGATGTGGCAGGTGGAGCGTAGGAGGCGGAACCAGGTGTCCCTGGCGGTGCTGTGGGTGTGGGACACGGAGGCTCAGCTGAGCTGCCTGTGTGGTGGTTTTACTTTGTGCCCCAGAAATCAAGCTCAGGGATTTAAGTCAAACATGTTGGCCAGGTGAGAGGGTCAGCGGGAGGGAAATGATCTCCCGGGCCATTCCCTCCCTGGACCGCCCCTTCTGCTGCAGTCCCCAGCCTCTCTCCAAGTCTCCTGCTTCCCATCTGCTGGCCCCTGCCTCCGGCGGCCCCGGAGAACTGCCCCTGCAGTGTGTTCTGCCCCTCTCGCTCCCATGCGCCCCGATACACGCTGAAATACACTTTGGATGCACCGCCTGAGGAGCTGTGAGGAGCGTGTGTCCCCAGGTGACCATCCGAGTCCCCCGAGCTCCTCCTGGCCAGCACCCTCCCTCCCGCGGATGATCTGCGGCCCTGTGGCTGGCTGCTGACAGTGGCGATTGCGTGCCTGGTGTGAGCTCCGTCCTCTGGCCAGCCGCTTCTGCTCACCGCGGCTGCCAGGCCCATCCTGGGCGTGGGGACGTGGGCGGTGGCGCTCTCTCCCTCTGTACTATTCCATCGTGCCACTCCCTGGATAGCTCGGCATTTATTTATGCGTTTTGCTGCTGCTGGACCTTTGGCTGAATCCAGTGTTTGGCTGTTATGAGTCAGGCCGCGCTCAGCAGTGGCGGACATGTCATTAATGGCTGCAACCGTCATTTCTTGTGTCTGTGCGTGTGCCCGTTCTAGGTGGAGCTCCTGGGTCACGGGCTACATTTGTGACCTGGGAGCAGTGCTGGCGGGTGGGTGTCAGCTCCACAGTCAGGGCTGTGTCTCTCTTCTTCCCACAGTAGGTGCTTGATAACAGAAATGGCCCAGTTTAGACTGGGAGTCTGACGCAGGTTATCTGATGTGAGTCAGCCTCCCTGGTTCCATTGTCCAGACAGGGAAACCGAGGCTCCTCTAGAAGGCGGCGGGGGTGCAGCGCCACCTGTCCCTGGAGCCCGCACGCTCCTCAGGCCTTGGCGGTGGCGTGTGTTTGCAGACACTTGCTCTTTTTCAGCTCGCCCACTTCGCTCTCACTCGGCCTCATGCTCCCATCCAGGGCTGTTGCATTGAATCTCGTGGTGACCCAGTTAGCTTCTGACCCAGCTCCTGAAGGACCCTTCAGCTTTCATCGCCAGAGTCTGTGCCCCGGAATTGAGGACACCCAGCTTGGGCAGGGCCATTCGTGTGCAGGGAAAGCTCTCTCATGGCGCCACTGATGTTTACAATTGCTTTAAGCTTTTTTTTGGTGCTGGGATTGAACTCAGGGCCTTGTGCTTGCCTGGCATGCACTCTAACCACTGAGCTAAATGCCCGGCTCGTTTTCAGCTTTTCTGAGTTCCTCTGCATTGCCTGTGACCAGCCCTGAGGTGACAGCCTGGCCGCTGCCATCTGAGTGTGGCAGGATGCTCAGAGGGGTGGCGCGAGGTGTGCGGTTCTTCTGGACTGAGGAGGCCAGGTGAGCCCGGAGCTGCTGCCCTCTGCGAGCTGCATTGTTGCAGGGAGGCTGCGGCAGGAGGGCTGGAGGGGCCCCTTTGGGAAACTGGAAGGATTCTGTCAGCCCGAATCGACCTACTAAATGGTATTTGAGAGGCCTGAAAGGTTTTCCCTGTCTTGGGGCAGCCTCTGGGTCAAAGTTCACTACGATCCCCAGGGACTGTCCGAGGTCCTGAAACTGGATTCCCTGCAGGAGGCCGGAGGCCCTCTGCTGCCATTTTTGTCGGGAGCTGGGCATGAGGCCGGGCAGACGGTGCAGACGCCTTGATATTTTAATTGAAGCCTGGAGACTCGGTTGCTCTCTCTGCTGTGCTGACAATGTACAGAATAAATAATTCAGCGGTGGCTGTGTTGTGCCTGGTGTCCTCGCCCATGGGGGCAGCCACACGCGGGCTCGCACGCGCAAGCTGCCGAGTGGGCCAGAAGCTGCTGCTGTGGGCTGGTGGCTGCATCGGCGGCAGCGCTGCCGTTTTCGCGGCCTGCTCAGTCCTGGCGACTTGGTTCCTTCCCAGCCAGCCCCGAGCAGAGGTCAGCAGAGTACAGGCCGATTGCTCCTGGGTGCAGTGGTTAAGTGGCACTTAAAGGTCCATTTGTCCTCAGAGCAGCCCGAAATGCCAACGACCTGGAGGAAGGGACCCTGTTAATGGCACGCTCCCTGGGCTGTGTTCCAGTGGTTCCTAGTAATTCAAGTATTTTTGGAACTCTGATTTGCTGCAGGAGACCAGAGCAAGTGGTCAGGATGGAAAGACAGCCAGAGTGCTTCCTGGTTGGGGAGACGTGACACACATATGACTGGTCCCTGTTCAAGTGGGGGGCAGCTGAGGATCTGGGGCTCAGAGGGGGCAGTGCTGACAAGGCGTGTATGGCCTGGCTTCCTGGAGGAGGTGGCTGGGGTCCTGAAGCCAGAGATGGAGCCACAACAATGCTTCCAGCAAAGGGTGGACAGGACATCTGGTATATCGGGTTGTGCAGGGCAGCAGGGCTGTGGCACGGGGAGGCGAGGTGGCCGGTTAGTGGAGAGGGGCTCGGGTCAAGGGAGTGGACTGGGCCCTGTGGAGTGGTACCTGGCTGAGCTTGGCATTAGAAGTATTCCAGGGTGAGGCTAAGAGAGCGATTAGGAGACGATGGAACAGTCCAGACTGGAGGTGATAGTGGCCCGGAAGATGGCCTTAGACAGAGTGACATTCGTCTATTCAGCAGAGAGTAGGCAAGTATTTCTCATGAGCCAGACGTTGGCCTAGGCTGTGAATATAGCATTTGGCGAAAGCCACGCAATTCTTGCCTACAGGGGGCTGAGCTTGTGTGTGTGTGGGGAGCAAACCTGGTGATAATCCAAGCCTGAAAGGGTCGGGGTTTTGAGGAAGGTTCAGGGCAGAAGGACTCTCAGTAAATGAAGCAGTTGGGGAAGCCCTGGGAAAGGGAAATTTGAACATAGACCCAGCTGAGTGAGCGAGGTGGCCAGGGGCCGGGTGATGTTTTGGAAGGAAGACGCAGCCTGCGCCAAGGTCCTGAGGCAGGACTGTTGCTGGCCCGCCTCAGGAACAACAGGAGGCTGTTCGGGGAGGAGACAAGGTGGTAGGGCCTGGGTCAGCAGGGCCGTGTGGCATATGAGAGGCCCTCTGTGGCTGCCAGAGAGAACCCAGTATGCAGCACGGAGGAGTGTGCTTGTAACACACCTCTTTCACACTCCCTTCCCCCCACCCCGTCCTAGGGCTCCCAGGCCCGGCCCCGCCCTGCAGAAAGCCTCAGAGGCCGCTGGGGCCCTGGGAATTGTGCAGAGCCCCGTCTCCCTTGCCGGGACCTTCGGCTGCTGCCAGGTAGACCCTGCCCAGGGCCCTCTCTGAGCCTCTTTTCCTCACTCATAAACTGGGCAGTGTGACAGATGTCTCCCTCTCTGGCGACATGAGGTCCTAGAGGGGAGGAAGGCACTTGGGATCACAGTTGTGCAAGACAGTGTGTGAATGAAAGGAATGGTTTAGGATGGACACTGAGCATAGTTACTTAGGGACCTGTAACTCCAGGAGGTAGCCTTGGCTGAAACCAAACATGCATCTAAAGCCTGTGTGGAAGAGAACTGGGGGGGCTCCAAGGAGCTGCCAGAGGCAGGGGCTGGGGTGCACCCTTGACCGGGAGGGAGGTGCTGTGAGGCTTTTGGTTAACCGGGGTGGGACGGGGGCTGATTCCAGAACATCGGCAAGTCCCCGCCCCATCCGATGAGCCCTGCCTGTCCTGCCCAGGAGAAGTGGGCTGTTGACTCCTTGGAGCCCCTGTGGTGGGCACAGGGGACAGAGGGGCTGCTGGGCCACCAGGAGGGGCTGTGTTATGGTTTGTGTCTAGATGTCCCCCCAAAGCCTCATGTGGTCCGAGGTGGGTGTTTTCAGAGGTGGCTGGATCTATAGTACATGATTATTTAGTCCACTGATTGGTTTGACATAGTTCTGCTGGGATCAAGGATGTGACACTAGGGTTAGGGGTCCTAGGACTAAGGGTGGGAGTAGCCTGGATAAGATATAAAGGACAGAAAGAGGCTTGTCTATCCCTTTTGCTTCCCTTTGTTTACCTTGCTGTCTTCAGCCCGTCTGCCAGGCCACCCTGCCTTGGACCCAGCTGATGGTGGACTGAAACCTCTACAAACTGTGAGCTAAATAAACCTTTCCCCCTTCAACTTTGGGTGTCAGTATTTTGTCTCAGCAACAAGAGAAAAAAAGTAACTAAGACAGGCTGCCAGGCTACCACCCCACACGGTTATAGAGCTGTAGTAGGGCAGGGAGAGGAGGGAAAGGAGGGCCTGTTTAATTTAATTCTGTGTTTTATCGTTCGTTGGATAAATAACCTTCATTAAGATGGAAAGTGGGGGGATGGACAGGGAGAAGTTTGATTAATTTCGAGCTGCGTTCTCATTTGTTAATTTTCTTCCCGTTCAGCAGGATTATTAAAACAAATTACAAACATTGCCGCCGCCTTCCTGGGCAGAAGTGGGGCCGCAGGGAGCCATTCTTGTCCCCTTTCCACCACAGTCATTAGGTGCAGCTGGAGTGCAGGGGAGGCCTCCCTGCTTCCCTGAAGGCCCTGTTTCTTGTTGAGGGCCCCAGTGGACGGTCTGGACACCAGGACAGGGACAGTGGCTGGCCAGGGCCCCAGCCAGTGGTGCCGGTCACTTGGGCACCGGGGCCTGGAGTCCTGGGCAGGGTGGGGGGCAGGCCGTGTGCACAGCTTGAGTGTCCTCAGTCCCCCCAGCCCCCACCTTGGCCACGGCCCTGTCTGCCCCTGCCAGGCCGGCTCTGCTGCCCTGGATCCAGCCCTCTAGAAGAACTGCCCCTGCCTGGGGCCGATGGGGACAGCATCGCCACCTCCTGGTCACGGGGCGGTTGTGTTCCGGCTGCTTTCGGGGCAGCGAGATTCGGGGCTTGTGAACACTTTTGTGCTTCCCACAGTGCACTGTCCTGGCTGCCCCGACTGGGCCTAAGTCTGGTGTGCAGGGCGTGCATGTGTAGAGGGAGGTGTGTGTTGGTGCACGTTGTGAGCGTGTGTCCAGGAAAGCCCACGTGGGTGCAGGGAGCCTGTATACTGTACGTGCCTGTGTGCGTCGTGTTCCTGGCATGTGGGGCAGGTGTCCCAAAGCGTCCCGTGTGCTGCGTGCACCAGACTGGACTTGCCTGCCTCAGAGGGCCCTGCACGTGGCTCTTAGTGTGTCTTTGTGTGTGCCCGTGTGTGTGCATGTCCTTGGGTGTGTGAAGTGGGCATGAGGAGGGCTTGAGCATGTTGGCCTGTTCGTCTTTCAGGGCTCATCTGGTGGTGCGAGTGTGCACGGCTCCTGCCGTCCACATCTGCATGGTGATGTGGATCGCCATTCCCAGCGGCCTCCCCAGCCTGCCTGGGGGACCCTCCCGCTGTCACCCATTCCCCGGCCTGCACTTGCTATGTAGCCCAGACTGGCCTCGAACTCACAGTGATCCTCCTGCCTCAGCCTCCAGAGTGCTGGGATTACAGGAGTGTGCCACCACATTGGGCTCCTCTTGCCACTTTCTGAAAAATGCAGTTCTGAAAATCCTCTTTCATGAGCATCTTCACAAAGTACGGCCCAAAATACAGCGAATGCTACCGGTGAGTGCCATCCAATGGAAAGGCTGCTCATAAAACACCGGTCCTCACCTGCCTTAGTCACCGGATCAGGCACCGAGAGACTTCTGGCTCCTTCCTAAAGTCAAAACGACCCGCCTCCTGCACCCCACATCGTATCTGCCTCTCCAGGAGAGGCTGGGCCCGTGGTGGGAGCTGAGCGTCTGGGGAGGCAGCCACACGGGGCCTGAGGGCTGGAGGTGTTCAGGCGAACACTTCCTCTTGGAGGTGGCAAGGCGCAGCGGCAGGTGGTGTCCAGGGTGACGGGTGCCACTTGCGTGTGCCTGGCACGTTCTGGCTCCGGTGAGTGGCTGGCGCTGGGACCACTGCCTGCGACAGGTCGTCGTGGACCAAGCTGATACCGAGCAGTGCCGGCAGCTTGGCAGGCGGCGGTGCGCCAGACTTGAGCTCTGGTGAGAGCCGTCAGGATCGTTAGGTGGGGCGCCTAGGCCGGGGCGGCATGCAGCACGCGGGAGCCGGTGAGACTTGGGTCCTTCCCCTGTGGTATTGGGGCGGCGGGGGGCCCCTCAGGAGCCTGGTGATCCTGCGGGAGTGGGAAGGAGCCGGGAAGCTGGCCATGGGGAATCCGCTGGTCGTGCTCCTGGCTCCCGGCTTCCGGAAGGCCTCCAGTGCTTGTCACAGGAGGACCTTGGGAGCTGGCCAGCGTGTGGGAGGGTCACACTTCTCTTCTCCATAGCCAGTCTGGTCCATGGTCACCGCTCACGGGGACTGTGGCGCCCCTCTTCTCAGGTGGAACTCAACCATTTCCTGTGTTTTTTCCTTCGGTGCTTGAATCTGCTGTGGGCTCTTGGCCTCAGGACCTTTGTACCTGCTGCCCCTTCTGCCTGGAATGCTCTTTCCTCCCTCCTCACTCGGCTGCTGCCCATGTCCCCCAGCTATGAGCATCGTGTCGCCTTCTCAGCCACGCCGGCAGCTCCACGCTCCGTTCCTGCTCTCCAGCCCCACACTTCCGGGTGTGGTTGGTGCACACGGGGCTGGGGCTGTGTCCTCTGGACTTGGCTGTGCCAGGACAGGGATCTGTCTGCTCCTGCTTGCTGAAGCATCCGGTGCCTAACAGGGTGTCGGATGCACAGAGGATGCTCCGTGATACGAGGTGTGAGCGAGAAATATGGGCAATGTTTAAGTCGGAAACAGTGTGTTACAGTAAAACGCATATTGCCATTAATCCCCCTCACAATCCTCCCCTCGCTTCAAACACATTCATCCTGTTGTTCTTCCCACTTTCTGAAGCGGTCGTGAAGGCCTCTTTCATGTCCTTATTTCTGCTGTTGTGGCTGCCTTGCTGTCTGTCCTGAATTTCAGAGCATTTACCTTTCACGGTCATCTTGACTTTGGTGATGAGCCGGGAGCTGCCTGGTGCCAGGTCCTGTGAGCAAGGTGGACGAGGACACCTCGATGTTCTTACGAGCCTGCTTTTCCATTGGATGGTGCTAGACAGCAGCGTTCGCTGTGTTTTTGATCACACTTGTAAAGACAGTCACAAAAGAGCACGCCCAGACCTGCTTCAGAAAGCCGCGAGAGCCATGAGTGTCGGGGTGGGGAGGCTGCGGGGTGGGCAGCGCGGGTGGGCAGCGGATCCCGCTGGATTCTGGGTTTGGTTTCAGCGCAGAGCCGCACCTGTGCTGCTCAGTCAGGTGGGGGCCCGGGAGAAGGACTGGTTTAGGACGTGTCCGGCAGTCTGGTCCGGGTAGTGGTAAGGGCGGCAGGGAGAGGCTTCGGGTGCCCAGACTCAGGAGTTTGCTTGGTCCCGGCTGCATCTGGGACGTGTGTTAGGTGGGCAGGGGAGTGGGCAGCTGGATGGCAGCCTGGTCAGGGCCTCTATCTCCTGTCAGGCGGACACCGGCTGAGGCCGGGCGGCAGGGGCCCGCGAGGGGCAGACAGGTGCAGTGCCCGGGTGTGAGTGCCTGCACAGAAGGCACAGCACTGAGCCTTGGGTGTGTCTGTGTGGTGTGGGGAAGGGGCAGGAACAGCAGGCCGGGGCTGCCAGGGATGGGGAGGGGACTGCACAGGGCAGATGCCACCCTGGACAGGTGCCCCTGTGGGGATGGGCCCAGGAGGGCTGGCCAGGGGCTAGGCTGGGAGCCCCGCAGCACAGCGTGGCATCCTGGCTAGGGTTGCCCCACTTTGCCTGCTGGGGCGCCCCTGTTGCCCCCGACCGGGGCTCCCCCCTAGCAGCCTCTCGAGCCCAGAGGGGCCCCCACCCCACCCGCCTGGGCGGCCAGCCTGGCTTGGGCTGGCTGTGATATAAATCACACCATGATGGCGCTGTGACTTTTATCGGCTCATGTGTTCAATAATGTTAATCCATCCCATTATATCATCTTATGTTAACACAGCGCCATATATTACCCGGCACTGCACATTAACTTGCCCTGGAGAGCCCTGGCGGGCGCTGTGGTTAACTCCTCCAGCCGGCCCTACACCCACATCTCTGAGTTGGTCCTCAGGACACAGGGTGCCACTGCCCGAGGGCAAGCAGCTGGGTTTGTGGAAAAGGCTTTGGGATGCCAGCTCCACCTGCAGAGGCCCTTTACCTGGCAGGTGGAGCCCCCATGAACAGATGGAGAAACAGGCACAGGGGTCTGAAGCAGTGTGCCCAGGGGAGGGGCGGGGGAGTTCAGGAGCGAGGGACCTGGCTCCCCACCGGCTGCTTCTGGGGCTGTGGTGCCAGGTGGGGAACAGGGTGGAGGGTGCTCAGGTGTTGGAGCCATACAGGTGTGGGTTCAAATCCTGCCTCGCCCTGGCCTGTGCTCCACGCATGCTGCCCAGACTCCCCGCCGTGGTCCTTAAGCTGCCCCAGGCTGGTCCCACACTCTGAGGGCAGCATCTTGTCCATCCAGCGTGGCGAGGGGGCCGTGGTGAGGACTGGCAAACGGGGTACCTACCGTCTGCTAAGCCTGCTGCACCTCGTGCGTGTGAAACGGACCACGGTGGCTTCTGACATCTGCGCGTGTCCTGCCCTCTTCGCCGGCTCCTTGTCACCCGTGCCCGTGGGACCCTTGTGGTAAACCTGACAGAGCCCAGCTCCTCACCTGGCGCCCGCTTGCCAGATGAGGGGGCTGCAGCCTGAAGTCGCACAGCCACCCGCTTCACACCCCTGGGAGCTTGGGCTTTGCAGCCTCTGTGGATGAGCGGATGCAGGAGCTGTGGCCTGTGTGGCTGCGTCTTGGTCCCCCACTTCCCACCAGGCCTCGGGCCCCTCCTGCCGCCCGCTGCCCCCCTGCTGCCCACGTGTATCACTCTTGACAAGGTGCCGGAGTCAGCATGTAAAACCTGCAAAAGTGAGTGTAATTTATTGATCTACATTTCGCTTATGAAATAGGACAAGTGCTGATTTGAGGATCTTGTTGCTCTTCGGCGCCGCTTCTCCCACCCTGGCGGCTCTTATCTGCTGTCCCGCCCTGCGCCTGCACTGGCCGGTCCTCTGTCCTGGGCTCCGTGTCTGCAGCCTCGGCTGAGGGGGCTTCCCTGGGCCCAGGAAGCTTAGGGCGTTTAAAAAGGTGGGACAGGGACTGAATAAAGAGCCTTCTGGGGAAATATTTGTTCAGAGGCCTGGTGGTGCACCTGTCTGGTTCTCTCCTGGAAAACCTAATTCAGAACAGGCGTGGAAATCGATCCAGGCATCGCTGGTCGCCCTGATAAGAGGCTGGGGGGGCTGGGGAGGGGCACAGAGGGGACATGGGATGGGCCCCTAGCGGCTCCTTCAGGAGTGCGGTTGGCATATCAGGGAGAGGTTGCTGCTGCCTCTGATGGTGAGGGATGCCAGGTCCCAGGGAGGCAGGAGGGGGACACAGAGCACTGTCCACTGCCAGCGCTGCCATGGGGTGGCCCGCTTACTGCCACCGTGTCATCGCTCGCCCTCATGGAGTGTCAGGCCACGTGTGGAGCAACTCGGCAGCTGATCAGCTCGCTCAGGGCCGGTGAGGAGCCTCAGTGTCCCCGTCCGTTTAAGGCACCTGCAGCACTGTGGGGCTTGTCCGACGGGCGGGGATGCAGAGGGACCGGCGTGTCCCCTCTCATGACTGAGCACCTGCCCTGGGCCCAGGCATCTGAGGATGCCACGGGAGGCACCTGAGGTCCCCAAGGGGGATGTTTTAGAGGGAGGTGGATGATAGATGAAGTAAGCAGGTGAAGATGGCTCCTTAGAATGTAATCGAGGCTGTGGGGGTGCGGGAGGCAGGTGGCTCGGCGTTACCCAGGGTGACACGGCAGAGGGCCGGGGCGGCGGGAACTGTCAGAGAGGCTGTGTTACGGGGCTCAGCGTCAGAGATGGCGACAGCCGCCTGTGCAAGCTGGAAGGGCCTGACTTTCACTGTCGGGGCCCCCTCGGAAGGCCGGCAGGGTCTGCGCAGGACAGGTTGGCCTGTTTTGGCTCCGGCCTTCTGCCCACCGCAGACACCCAGCCCTGGCTGCAGGACAGTGCTGACTGCCCCCAGGCGACTTCCCTGTTACGCTGCCGAGGGAAAAGAGGCCGCTGGTGACTTGGGGGCCCTGCTGTGGGGACGGGGGTCAGAGGGGTCCTGGTGAGGGCACGATCTGGCCAGAGGGGTGCTGCGGTGGAGGCCCATGGCCCGGGTCAGGGGAGTTGGGGGCTGTGAGCCTGGCGGCAGCCGCGGGTGAGACTGGGGATCCTAATTAAACGCTTGGGTCCAAAAGGCTTGATGACGGAATTTCTAATTAAATCAATTTCATCTCGTCTGGGAGACAGAGGTTTGCATACGATAAGCATGAAATTAATAATTATGTTTAGAAATTAGCTGTTGCTCAAAGCAGAGCTGTTTACACAACCCCCAGGGACCTGGCCCCCATCCCTGCCCAGTCCTTTGTGCTGGGGGCACACGGGCCACTCCAGCTCATGGGGTGACAGCGGGAGAGGAAGCGGGCTGGGACTTGCTGCCCCTGCCCTGGGGATCTGCCGGGGAGATGCGGGTGGTCCCTGGAGGCCAGAGACCGCAGCGTCATCCTCACCTTCAGGTTCTCCACGTGTGTGCCACGTGTGTGTTGGGGACACCTGCGTAAGGGGAGTTTTCACGTGCCAGTTAGTGCTATCAGCTCTGGGTTCAAATCCTGCTCGGCTACTCACCAGCCGTGTGACCTTGGGCAAGTTGCTTAACCTCTCTGTACCTCAGTTTTAGAAAAATGGGGCAACTAAGAAGACCTGCTTCGCAGGGTTCCTGTAAGGTTGAGGTGTTCATGTGTCTGAAACTCCTCAGGAGAGTTCCCGGCACATGGTAAGCGTCTGAGAAATGTTCCTTGTACCGAGCGAGGCTGCGGGCTGCATGACATGTGAGTTTAGTGTGTCCCATTCAGCCCGGCAGCAGGGGTGAGCGCAGCCTGGCGGGTCAGGGCGCTGAGGTCGGGACAGATGAGGGTCCCTCCTCCCGGCTGTCCCAGCGGCAGAGGGAGCAGGGACCTGCAGTCATGCGCCGTGCCCAGGGGCACGTGTTTCCTGCTCCCGGTATTGGTAGGACCTGTCATGGGGCCCTGGCGGACACAGGGCAGGGAGGTGTGAGGTGGCCGTGCGTCAGGAAGGCAGGGCGTGAGCGTGCCCGAGCCGCACCCACCTTTAGTCATGTGGTCTTCATTTCTTTCTGATTCTCCCGCTAGAATCTGCCCCACCAAATCTCGAGTTTCTGTCTGTTCACCTGGGGCCTGAGACAATGCAGAGTACATAGTAGCTGCTCAGTGAATCACTACCGAGTGGTGGGCAGGGCCCCTGAGAGGTGTGGGGAACCCTGCGAGTGTGGGGTGGCCACAGGAGCAGCTGAGGTGGAGGGGCCACATGGCTCCTTTGGACTGGCCTTTGTGGCCCCAGGTCTAAGGGGAAGTGGCCAGTGTCCCGTGGGTGGCTGTTAAAGGGGACAGGCCCCCAGCGTGTGGGCCGGGGGAGGCCCTGTGTTGGGGGTGGACAGCCTGCTTTCTAGGCCCTGTCGGGTCCTCCCGCCCGGCGTGTCCCCAGCTTCCCTGGTCCTTGGGGGTCCTCCCTTCCCTGGGAACTGGTGTGGGGGGCACAGGTGTGCGAGGCCGCCTTGGGGCTCTGCACAGCCACGTGGGTCCATGTCGGCAGTGGCCTGGGCAGGGCAGGGCGGGCCTCTGCTGTCCTCTGGGCTCCCTGCACCCCTCTGCTGTGTCCTGCCTCCCCACTGCCTTGACCCCTGCACCCCGCCTCCCTCCTCACACCGCCTTTTCTCCTCTTCCACCCCGACTTTGGGAAAAGCCTGTGCACACTGCAGCCTGCCCTGCCCTCCTCTGCGTGCCCACAGTCCTGAGGGGTCCCCTGCTTGTCCCCCACTGCCCTTGCCCGGCCCCCTTTCTAGCCTCCCCTGTTTTCCTCCCACCCCTGGGGGCCCTTCCCACAAGGGCTCTGGCCTCCGCCTGGCCTTCTCCCCTCCCTCCATCTCCCTGGCCAGTGTCCCCGTGTCACCCTCCGTGGCCATAGCTTCTGAGCCATGGTGGCCTCTGACCCAGCCGTCTCCTGCACCTGCCCACCGCAGGCCCACAGCTCCGGTGGCTGCCAGTCTGCCTCTCTGAGTGTCCCGGCACTTCAGACGCCCCAGGGAGCCACTCGCCTGTGTCCCTGTTCTGCCTCAGCCTTCCCCGGGACCCCTCTAGCCCGAACTCACGGTCATTGGACCTTCATTAGAATGCGTAATCCATACCCAAATGCTGTGAGTTGCCCCCGAGTACCTCTGGAACCCCCTTTGCCCCAGAGCCCCTGCCATCCAAGTGTGCCTGCTGCCCCCCGGGCCACCAGGTCTGCCTGCTACCTCCTGGCCTGCTGCAGCCTGCCCGGCTTCCAGGCTCCTTGGCGAGCCTGGGGGCTGAACAGAGTCGGGGGCTGCCTCTGTGTGCCACCTGCCAGCACCCCAGCACCCCTGCAGCCACTCTCCTCAGCTGCAACAACCTCCCAAGTTTCTAGGGAGCGCATTTGAGCACAGGACGTGTGAGTGCTGATGTAGGCAGACGGGGAAAGGAGACACAGGCCCTGGCCAACTGCAGGGGGCAGTGGGCTGGGGCCTCTGGGAGCTGGGGTCTTTAGGGGTCACCGGTGGCAGCCACCTGGGGCCCTGAGTCTCATCCCGCCTTGGGAGGGCCCTGGTAGATGATGGGGGCAGGAGGGTAGTGCTGGGGACAGGAGGCCTGCGTATATCCTGCCTCCACCTCGCAAGGCCCTACGTCCTTGCGAGGGACTTTGTGGACGCCCCTGCCTGGGCTGTGCTGGGTGGGAGCTGGGCCCAGGCCGCACGGCACAGAGGAGCCTGAGCCCCGAGGGAGCTAAGGGGCAGGGTTTGCTTTGCAGCGACAAGGGGGCCTCCTGGGATGGAGGATGGACAAATGGTACCTGCACCTGTGGCCGTAACTGCAGGCTGAGCCATCCCACCACCTGGTCTGCGATCCTCTGGCTCTTTATGGAAATGGAGGCCCCCAGGGGCTCCTGGGGTGTGTGTGTGTGTGTGTGTGTGTGTGTGTGTGTGTGTGTCTTTGGGACTGTGGGTCCAAGGCCAGCCTCATGCTGTGGGGTGGCAGGTTCCGGGCAGCAGGTGGGGCCGTCGGCACAGCCGCCAGACCTGCACGGCCTCGGTGGGGCTGCCTCTGCCGCGTTACAGGGTCCCCCTTGCTACCCCGGAGGGGAGGCGAGAGGAGGCTGTGCCAGGGTTGGGGCGGACTGGGGGGGGTCCCGCGGCAGCTCAGACGGGTGAGGTTGGTGCGCAGGGTGTGATGCCAGCCACCCCTCAGCCGTCCCTCTTGCCCCTAGATCCCTCAGATCAGCTACGCCTCCACAGCCCCCGACCTGAGCGACAACAGCCGCTACGACTTCTTCTCCCGTGTGGTGCCCTCGGACACGTACCAGGCGCAGGCCATGGTGGACATCGTGCGCGCCCTCAAGTGGAACTACGTGTCCACGCTGGCCTCAGAGGGCAGCTACGGCGAGAGTGGGGTGGAGGCTTTCATCCAGAAGTCCCGCGAGGACGGTGAGTTGGGGATGCGGGTGGCGTGGCGGGGTGGCCCTGAGGGGCTCTGCCCGCCTGGCCACCTAGCTGCTCCCTCGTGGGCCACGGTCCCTTCTCTGAGCGTCGGGGTCTGGCCTGTGGCCTCTCTGGCGCTGGGTGACCCTGCGGCGGGGCTGAGAAAACCTTTGCAGATGTGGCGACAGGTGTAGGAACTGCCCGTGCCTGTGTCTCTTGTGTGGGAGCCCTTGGAAGAAGGGAAGGGGGTGCTCACGGCTGTGGGGGACCCGGATGCCAGTGGCCCAGGAGAGGCACTTGGAGGAGGGTTGTTGGTGGGCTGGGGCAGCCAGAGTCCTTAAAGCCAAGGGACTGGGGAGAGAGGGGCTGTGGGGCGGCACCTCACTTGTGGGTGGGCTGTGCTGGTTTGGGCCACCTGCCTGGGCTGTGGTAGCTGGTGTCCAGAGGTGGCGGGGTGGGGGACAGAGGATGCTGCGCCTTCCCTCTCTTGCTGGCCCAGTCCTCGCAGAGCCCCTCAGCCCCCTCCTGGCTCTGTCCCCTGCTAGTGGGCCTGGCGTGTTGGACCTCTGCGTGGAGTCTGTGTTTGTATCCACATGGCTTCAGGACTAATTGCTTCTCCTAAGGCCCTCAGCGTGTCCAGGGCTGGTGGAGGTGATGCCCCGTGGGCATAATCCTGCTGTAAATCCCCTGTAAGCCCTTTAACTGTTCCAGGAAGCTGCTTGGGTGGCTGTAGGCTGGTGAGGCATGGTAGGAAACTCGGTGGCAGAGGGATGGGAGGACAGGCCGGACCCAGGCCATCTCCCTCCACCTCTGCCCCATGCTGCCTGCTCCTCTTACTCTCCTCTGCAGGATTTGGGGACAGAAATACTGGAGGGGAAGGGACAGAGGGCCCAGAGTCTTGGCTGTGTTCAAGCCCTGCCCCAGTGCCCCCAGCTCTGTGCCCTCCTGCTCTGCAGTACCCCTGTCACTGAGGGTCTGGCTGCCCACCCTGCGGGGCCTATGTCCCCAGGTCCACCCTCACCACCCTCGTCACAGTGAGCAGCCCGGGCCTGGCTGGGCCTGCCTCCGTGTACGGGCAGCCGGGTCCCCCAGCCCCACCCGCTGAGGGAGCTTTAATTTGGGGGTGACTCTGGGCCGGTGAAAGAAAAGCGAGAAAGTCGAGCTGCAGCTGGCCAAATTGAAATCAGAATTGAGCGGCAGGTAGAAAGAGGCCTTGTAGCCTAATCCCTGCAAAAGATTAAAGATGTCTTTGCTGTGTATTGTATTGATTCGTCCTCTGAAGTATAAATCATCTGTAAGCTCTCAGAGGAGCATGTGAGGTGTAGGGAGGGCTGGGACACACTTCGGAGGAGTGATGAGCAGGACCATTTTATAGATGAGTTGACTGAGGCTGAGCTGGGACAAGAACCTATCTTTGTCCTCTGGGTGGAGAGCTCCCAGGTATGGCCTGGGAGAGCTTCTTGGAATGGCCTACTACTGACCTGGGCCATTGGCAAGGGGTGCAAAGGGCTCAAAGGCAGTCCAAGAGGCACAAGGGCATACTTGTGATCCTAGCACACTGGGAGGCTGAGGCAGGAGGATCTCAAATTTGAGCTCAGCTGGGAAATTTAGTGATTTAGCAAGACCTCAATTCAAAAAGAAAAAAGAAAAAAGAAAAAGAGGCAACCCAGCCCCCATCAGCACCAGGTCCCACCTGGTTCACTTGTGCTCTGTGCTGTCCTGTGGCCCCTGCCTGTGCCACCTCTTTCACTAGTCCTGGCCACAACCTGTATGTTAGGTGTTTTTGTCCCCACTTGACAGATGGGGACTGAAGCTCTGAGGGCAGGGTCAGGCCCCTGGCATCCAACCCAGACTCTGGTGGCACTCTGCCACCTGGCTTGCGTCACAGATGCCACCGCGTGTGGGCCCGGCAGGGGACCTGGGCTCCGTCGTGGCCACTGTGGCTGAGTGGTCCTGGAAAGGTCGCTTTGCTTCTCTGGGCTCAGCTTCCTCTCCTGGGAAACTGGGTGCACACAGGTTGTTGTTAGAGTGAAAGGTGCTGCTGGTCCCCGAGCTGGAGCCGGGATCAAGACCGGGGTCCTGGGGCCAGCCACGGCAGGAAGCCAGAGCTGAGGCCAGGGACAAAGCTGCTGAATGCAGGCCGGCCTGGTCATGCTGCTGCCTCCCCGCCCCCATCCTCCCATTCCCTCCCCATCTCTGCTCCAGCCACACCGGGCCTGAAATCCCCAGGCCCCAGCCAGCCTCAGGCAGGAGGGCGGTGAGGGGTCCAGAGAGGCCAGGGCAGGATGTGTATGTGCCTGTGTGTGCGTGCGTGTGTGTGCATGTGTGTGCACGTATGCACTTGTGCATACATGTGATGGATGTGTGCGCATGTGCATGCGCATGCATGGGGACCCTCTGGCTTTGGCTTGGATCCCTCTTCCCCGAGGCGAGGCTGGCTGGGAGAGGCAGTTCTCTTCTGGCTCCTGGATTAGACCTGCCTTGCAGGCCCCGCCTGGGCTGGGAGATAAGGCGGCTGAGTCACTGTGGAGGGCGAGGCAGACAGTGAGAAGTGACAGGGAGCCGGCAGTGTCCCTGGTGCGTCCTGCAGGCCGCCGTGCGCACTCACTGGGACTGGAGTCTGGAGCATGACTGTAGCCCTGCAGCTCTTGCCTACTCAAGGGGCCCACTCTGAGCCTCAGTTTACCTATGCTAGGGCTGCTATTTTGCGGGAAAACCGGGATCAGGGATGGTAGGGGCCGCCTCAGTCGCACGGAGGCAACAGCAGCATCCAGCCCCGGCCCTCTGTGTGGGTGACTGGGTGACGGGGGTGGGTAGCGTGTATGGCGCCCCCTGCTGGCCAGGCGCTGCTTCGTCTGTGTGTCACCTGGCTGTCAAGACATCTCTGACACAGGGGACCAGACAGGGGCCAGAGGTCACACAGCTGGAGGGCAGCAGAGGGCCCGTCACTGGGCTGCGCTGCCTCTGGCTCATGCCACAGGAAGGACGCAGGGGACGTCACCTGGCGCACCTGGGGATGCTCAGGCCTGCTCCCAGGAGACACAGCAGGAAGGTCGAGCCCCTCCCCCGCCACGTCCCGTCCCAGGGGTGTCCCAGAGACTCCGGGAGCCAGGCTACTGGTCTGACCTCCGTGCTGCTCCTGCCGAGTGGTGACGGTGATGGCCAAGACATTCTGATGACCGTGTTGGGAGCGGCGGGTGCTGGGCGGGCCAATGGCCAGCTCGGGAGAACGCACACGCTGGGCTGTGGTGCTGGGTTCCTGGCTGCTGGGGACCCCAGCACTGAGCTCCTGCATGAGGCGGGGTGTGACTGGGATATCTGTGGAATGGGGGTGGGGCTGGGGGTGTTGGCCTGTGGGAGCCCCCAGGGTCCACACTGCCCTTGCTGCTGCCTCCCTGCCCCCCGTCCTCCCTTTCCCGCTCCATCTCTGCTCCAGCCGTGCGGGCCTAAGCAATCCTGAAATCACCAGGCTCCAGCCAACCTCAGGGCCTTTGCATTTGCTGCCTCGGAAGCTATTTACTTGCATATCCATGGGGCCTGTGTCCTCATGCATTCAGGTGTCCCCCCTTCAGAGAGGCTCCGCTGACTCGCCATCTATACTGGCCCCTTCCCGGCTTGTCACTCTGATCCCTGTGCCCTGCTCTCTGTCTCTTTTATAGTGCTGGACTCCTCTGTTTTTATTTGTCAGTTTATGGTCTCTAAGGCAGGGATTTCCATCTGTTTTGTTCTCTGCTGCTTCCCCAGCATCTAGCACAGTCCTCAACACATAGTAGTTGCTTAGTAAACACTTGTTGAATGAACGATGGGTCATGAATCCAGCCCCCAACTGCTTGCTTCTCCAGCCCTCTTTCCCCTGTGGGTGTGAGAGGCTGCTCTCTCGGCCTGCCTCAGGGCAGATGAGGCTGCAGGGGTGCAGGATTCTGGGTTAGATCAGGGTACCTGGGGCCGTACCTCCTCCATGAGCTCCCGGGGTGTCCCCCGCCTTTGTTGACACACTGGAGATAGCAGTCTCTCCCCAGAGGTGGAAGGCATGGATGTCGCGCTGTCAGGGCTGGCTGGTTGGAAAGGCGGAGTTCACGTGTCTCACCACTGTGCCTGTCTGGGGGGCCTCATCGTGGGGCGCTGCCTGGCCGGGGGGACAAAGGGCCAGAGCCCTCTCCACCACCTCGGGGTGCCCAGCTGACCCTGGCTGCACGGGCTTGCTCTGCGCCTGCTGGGTGCCCTGTGAGGTCCCCTCTGAGGTCCCCTCCTAGTGGGCGTGGGAGGCCAGGGAGAGGAGTAGGGGACAGGACGGGACAGGGTCAGAGGGACTGGCCACGGGTCAGGGTGTGCTGGGAGATGGGGCCAGGGGTCTTTCTGGTCAACCCCGTGTTCGAATGTTTTGGGACTTGGGATGGGACCTGCCTGATGCTTGTCATTGCTGCTTGCTGCCCCCGGCAGACTCCGGGTCTTTGAACTTCTCTCCACCTCTTCTCCTGCCCCAGGCGGGGACAGGATCCCTCGCCATCACGCAGTGGACCCCAGCGGATGTTTGTATCGTGAGCATTGTGTCCTCACCCTTCGGGGCCTCCTTCTCTCATCTTGGACAGGTGTGAGGCCTCGGTGCACCCGGGCCAGAGGCAGGACGGGCTGTGCCCGGCTCGGCCCCTTTCCTGTGAGCAGACATGGGGCAGACCTTCACTGAGAATGGTTTCTTCCGGGTGCTTTCCCCAAAGGAGTGCTCGGGAAGGAAGCCCGAGACTCACTCATCCTGTCCGCCACTCCTGTCTGCCGCCTGTCACTCTGCCAAGGGCGGAAATTAAGTGGACCTGGCACCTCGCCCCCCTGCCAAGCCTCCAGGCCACCGCGCGTCAGCCGGGCCTCCTCGCCGGGCCTGGAGATCAGCGAGGTGTTGGCATTAACGTGACTGCTCGGCGATTGCCAGGTCAATCCTGTCCCATTGCGAAGATGAACCCTGCTCTGGCCTGGCCTGCCGCGGGGACTTGGCCTGTCTGCGCCGATTTCTCTGCTGCTCTGGGCTGCGGCAGGGCGGTTCCCGTCGCTAATGTGCTCCTCCTGCTCCCTCCGGGCTGATGAGGGTGACGGGAGGAGAGTGGTGGAGGCGGAGTTTTCTTGCTCTAAATTTGCAACCCTCCCTAGACGAGGAGCCACTTCCTCTTGCGGGACACGCGTGGCGCTGCCTCAGGGTCTGAAAACTCCCTCTGTGGCCTTGACCTTCGGAAGCCGATCTTTCTGGGGCAGAGCGTCCAGTCCCTCATCTAAAGCAGGACAGGGCCGCATGCCTTCCCCGCAGGCGCTGCCGGGACCTTCTCTGTCCCCCAGCCCCTCCCCGAGCCCTTAGCTGGAACAGGCTGTGCCTCCTGCATGGCCCCTCGCCTGCTCAGCCCGTGTCCAGACCCCTGACTCTGCCCGTGCCGGGGTGCTTTCTTGGCACCGTTCCATGACGCGTCGTAACAGAGGTCGCCAGGTCCCTGCCCCAGCTGCAGCACCTGCATGGATCCAGAGACTGCACCCCCATTTTACAGAGGAGGCAAGTGTGGCCCAAGCCTCCCTCAGGGAGGTGGGGTGGGGGTGAGATGGCCAGGCCCAGGGAGGAAAAGGGGCGACAAGGGTGCTGATGGGTGCAGGTAATGGAGCGAGCTGTGGTTTTCCAACTTGGTCTAAGGCTTATAAAACCCTGGCAAAGCTGGGCGTGGTGGGCACACCTGTAACCCCAGCACTTGGGAGGCTGAGGTAGGAGGATTCCTGTAAATTTGAGGCCAGCCCGGGCTACATAGCGAGTTCAAGCCCAGCCTGAACCGTATATCGAGACCCTGTCTCAAAAACTAAAAAACAAAACACTTCTGATGTGATGTGATGTGTGTGTGTGTGTGTGTGTGTGTGTGTGTGTGTGTGTGAAAGGAAGGTGACTTGGGGCCACCAAGTCCATGTGAGTCTTGTGTGGCTGTGGCCCAAGGTCTCAGGGACTCAGAAGATTGGGGTTCTGGGCTCTGGGCTGCACTGAGCCTGTCCTGGGGGGATTGGCCTTTCTTTTGCGCTTCAGCTCTTTAGTCCTTCACATTCACAGAGTAATTCATTCATCCGTGGAATAAATATTGAATATTACTGTGTGCCAGGTGTTGAGACTAGGTACCTGGAGAGCCTGGCTGGCTTGTGCTGTGGTGAGCAGGGGCAGCTCACAGGGACAAGGTGACACAGTGCAGTTTAACGCCCTTCTAGACAGGTGCAAGCAGGGGACGCTGCTGCTGGGTAGAACCAAGTGGGGATCTGCGGGAGGAGTGGTGGGTCCAGGCAGAGCACCAGCATGTGCAAAGGCCCTGAGGTGCAGCCCGCCTGACCCGGGGGGGGGAGGACTGAGGGAGAGGAGGAGAAGAGGTGTGCAGGTCACGTGGGGCCTGTGGGCCACTCTAAGACTCTGGGTTTTGCTCTGATGGGTGCCACTCATCTTGCAGGGACTCAGGTTTGACAGGCACCCCCAGGGTGTCCTATAGGGATGGACCGGGGGCCTGGGCTGCTGGGGAGGCTACTTCTGCTTGTCCGGCAAGAGGTAGGGGGTAGTGAGACTGCCCCAAGGCTGGGCATCCTGTGATGAGCTGGCTGCAGCCCCTACCAAGCCAGGAGTTTCCCCTCATTTTGTTATCAATTTCTTCCTTACCCAAACCTGTGTATTTCTGGGCTGTGCTGAGTGCCCTTCCTGGGTCTGGGGTGGAGTGACTGCATTACTATGTGGGGACTAGAGGCTTGAAGTGAGTGTCCCCAGCAACCCCCACCAGCCGGTCTCTGGCTGAACGGGGGATCGGGGAGGTGTGGGAAGGGGGCCCAGCCGCAGGGAAAGGCAGACGGTGGCCGCCCGGAAGAGCCCTGTCCTCAGGCTGTGGCACAGATGGGCCGCGGCATCCTTGTGCCCTTGGGCTCTGGGTTTCTTTCTGCTGGTCACCGCAAGGGGACAAAACCAGGTGAATCAGTGTGAGAGAGGCGGGGCAGAGTGGCGGCTTCTCCTCCTCCCCTGCATCCTCTTCTTCCTCCCAGATGGACAGACACACGCTACCGCGCAGCTGCTCTGCATCTTGCCGGAGACGGAACCATCATATGGATATTCTATGCAAATTCTCATTTTTAATGAGCCAGAAGAAAGCTAACGATGTCTTGGGGCCCAAGGGAGGCCTTCGGTGGGCTGGGGAAGCAGGACAAAGTGACAGGCAGGAGCGAGAGGAGGGGAGGGGGCTGGACGGTGGGACAGGAGCGGCTGCAGGCGGAGGAGGCCGCACAGCCCTCTTTCCCGTCTCCTGGCACCTCCCTGCCCCGCCCACTTCCCACACAGGGAGGGACAACCCAGAAGGTGGGGTGCAGGGGCGGAGAGAAAAGGGGGCGGGGGGAGATGGGGAGAAGGGGCCACGCAGGTAGCGGGGACCAGGCTGTGGCTCATGGGACTCAGTTTCCTTTTCTGTAAAATTGTCCTAACACTCAGTACCTGAGTTAATGGAGGGGAGCAGATGAACAAAAATTATTGGACAAGGGAGAGCTGGGGTGGGGCAGGGAGGCAGAGGGTGGGCAGGAGGGTGGAGGTAAAGGGGCTGGAGGCCTTTGGGACAGTAGGCCAGCTCTTAATGAAGACATCCACCCACCCACCCATCCATCTAGCTGTCCATCCACCCACCCATCTGGCCATCCATCCATCCTCCCCATCCATCCATCCACCCACCCATTTATCCATCTACCTATCCACCCATCTACCTCATCCCCCCACCC
>PVJO010016686.1:0-41298 GCA_004026905.1 Hystrix cristata
AATTGCAAGCCTGGCTGGAGGGTTTGGCAGATTCCGGGAGCCCGACATCCTCGGTTCTCTGAGCTCTGGGTGCCCCGGTGTTCAGGAGCGCGCGAGGGCTGGGGCACTCGGGGCGGAGCGTCTGGCCAGCGTGCCGCAGGCGCCGGGTTCCGTCCCAGCACTGACCGGACAAAACAAACACCACTCTGAAGGGCTGGGGATGTAGCGCAGTGGTGGAGTTTGCACCGCGTGTGTGAGGCTCTAGGCTAGGGTTGGGTTATGGTTAGCATCAGGGTTGCGTTAGGGTTGGGTTAGGGTTATCATTAGGGTTGGGTTAGAGTTAGGGTTGGGTTAGAGTTAGCGTTAGCACTGGGTTAGGGTTGGCTTATGGTTAGTGTCATGGTTGGGTGAGGGTTGGCTTAGGGTTAGGGTTAGTGTTATCATTGGGTTAGGGTTAGTGTTATCATTGGGTTAGGGTTAGGTTGTGGTTGAGTTAGGGTTGGGTTAGGATTGGCTTAGGCTTAGGTTAGCTGAATGGAGGGAAAGGAGTGACTTGGTCAGCTCCTTTGTTTCTAACTGCACTATTTCTTCAGAGAAGTGTAAATGAAAAAATTTTTAAGGCAAAGACTGAATGACTCCCCAGGGTGACACTAATTCTGTTCTACAAACCAGGGTGTAGAATTCTTGCCACAGGGACACAGCATCTACCAAAGAGGATTTTGTGTGTGTGTGTGTGTGTGTGTGTGTGTGTGTGTGTGAGAGAGAGAGAGAGAGAGAGAGAGAGATAGGGTCTTGCTAAATCAATACATTGCCCAGGCTGGGATCAAATTTGTGATCCTTCTGCCTCAGTCTCCCAGAGTGTTGAGATTACAAGCATGCACACCGCTCCTGGCCAAGAGTTTGATTCTTTAGTCTTTTTTTTTTTTTTTTTTTTTTGGTGCTGGGGATTGAACTCAGGGCCTTGTGCCTGCAAGGCAAGCACTCTAACCACTGTGCTAAATCCCCAGCTATTCTTTAGTCTTAATACATACTATGGTTTGGACTTGGGTGTTGGGACCTGTTGTCTCTTTCTTTTGCTTACTCCATTTTGGAATGGGAATGTCTATCCTATGACTCATCACCATATTATCTGGTTTCGCCAGGTTCACAGCTGTTGAAGAATATTGCCTCAGGCTGCCTCATGTCTCACCCATAATCTGAGTTAGATAATATTTAGAGGAGACTTTAGATAATATTTAGATGAGATGCTGGAATGATTAAGACTTTGTGGCTGTTGGAGTGGAATGAACGTGTTTCCCGTGAGGAGGATGAGCTGTCCTAACTGGGTTAGAAGGGTCAAGGCTGGACTATTATGAATGGAATGCTTGTGTCCCACCTCCCCCAACTTCACATGTTGAAGTTCTGTCCCCTGATACGAACACACTTGGAAGGCAAGGATTGGGTTAGATAAGGTCATGAGGGTAGGGCCCCGTGATGGGACTGGTGTGTTTATCAGAAGAGGGGAGACCAGGGCTTATTCTCTCCACCGTGTGTGGGCACAGTGAGACTACAGCTGTCTCCAAAGCAGGAAGAGTGCCTTCAACAGCAACCAACTCTGTTGGCATCTTGATTTTGAATTCTGCAGCCTGCAGAATCATGAGAAATGAGAAATAAATATTTGTTCTTTAAGCCATCAAGTCTATGGGTATTTTGTTACGGCAGCCTGAGGTGACAAATACATTGACCTATCAGTTAAGAGTATGTAACTTAATTTCCACAAATCTGTAAATTTTCCAGTTTTCTTTCTGTTATTGGTTTCTAATTTCATTTCATTGTGGTTGGAGAGGACACATTATATAGCATCAGTCTTTTAAAATCTATCGAGAACAATGTGACCTAACATATGGCTGTCCTGGAGAATGCCCCACGTATACCTGAGAAAAATATGTATTCTGTTCTTGTCGGCTGGTGTTCTATGCATGTCTGATACCTCTAGTTGGTTTATTGAATCTTTTATTTTCTTACCTTCTGTCTGGTTGTTCTATCCATTATTGAGAGCATGGTATTGAAGTCTCCAGCTATTATTGTAGAAGTATATAGTTTTCTTTTTACTTCTGTTAAATTTTGGTTTATATTTTGCCAATTTTTGACTCATATTCTGAAGTCTGTAAATAATTGTGATCCCAGAATGCTAGGATTACAGGCATGTGCTACCATACCTGGCTTAGCAGGTGCCAGTAGTTTAGTGACACTAAGCACTCACATTGTTGTGCAACCATTACCACTGTCCATCTCTAGAACTCTGTAAGTTGAAACTCTGTACTCATTATGCAATAATTCTGCATCCTCCTCTCCCCCAAGTCTCTGGGAACCACCGTTCTGTTTTCTATCTCTACGAATCAGACACTCTTGGTGTCTTATATAAGTTAAATCACACAGTATTTGTCCTTTTGTGTCTTCAGGGGAAGTTTTAAAAACATGAATACCCAAACTCAACCCTAGGCTGATTAAATCAGAATTTGGGGGCAAGGTATGAGGCCCAAGTATTGGCATTATTTTTTAAAGTTTTCAGTGATTCTAATGAGCAGCTTTGAAAACAACTAGGTTAGACGGTCTATGTCAGATTTCCTTTCAGGAATCCCTCCCCATAACAAACACTCCTGGGGACCTCCTGGCTCATACCTAAAATTCCTTTGTCTGCAGGTAAAACTAAAAGTTTCTTCAACTGGAGATGAGAGCTTTACAATGGCTGGTTGAAATATTGTACTGGCTGAAAGTCATCTGCTAAAGATTAAGCAATCAGTCAACAAGTGTAGGTGATTATTGTCAGACACAAGTGAATCAGATAGGGTCTCCTCTGAGAACCAGCAGATGACTAGTGACCGACTGCTTATTTGGGAGATAGGGAGAGGCAGACACACTAGGGACCCATGGTTGCTTTTTTGGAAGGTTGAAAAAAGTCTTGTTTACCTTTAGTTACTCTCTGAACAAAATAGGAGTCGGGAGGAATTTAAGACCAGAACATCTGTGTACTCGCCTAGTTTATTGGAACATAGCCACTCAGACATATGGTTCCCATCAACTGTATTTTTGAGTCCCCTGCCCCTTTTTTATTTAACTACACTGACTTCATTACAAAGGAACTTCACTTGCATGGGTTCTAATTGAGGCATGACCACTGCCTCACTCAAGGAACTTGGGTCCTTGTCTCTGCAGAACTAGCATTAAATACAAGTGACTAGATGAATAGCTAGGGAAATAGATGATATATACACACATAGATGATAGATGATAGATAGAGGCAAAGCTTCACACTCAATCATGATTTTGGGTTATTCTGTGGAAGAAGGGAGGTATTGGAGTGGGACTGACAAAAATTACAAGCAGATCAAAATGTTAACACTTGCTCATTCTGAATTGGGATTTTTTGTGTGATATTACTCTTTTCACTTGTCTTTGTGTTTTGTGGTGTCTTTAAAAAAGTTGTCAATATCACCTACATAGGTACATAAACAATACATAAATACACACGTATAAAGAAATATTCCGATGAGTGATCATCACTTGATCTTAGCCAAAGGCCGAGAAGCAATGATGAATGTTCTTACGGAGTGTTTCATGTTAACAATTTTACCATGAAATAAAATGAGCATAGAATATTTGAGAAAACACTAAAATATGAAGACACAAACTAATATTTTCCATAAAACTATCACATTCTGATGTCTTCATATAGCCAATCCTTCTTTCCATACATTGTACAATTGTATAATCAATTTCAAGTTCTGAGAGAGTTTCTGATTATAAAAAATAATAATATTCGTAGCCAGGCATGGTAGTCCAGGTGGTAATCCCAGCACTTTGGGAAGCTGAGGTAGGAAGATCATGAGTTTGAGGCCAGCCTGGGCAACTTGGTGATGTAGCAAAATCCTGCCTCAAAATAAAAAACAGTAAAGGACTGAGTATGTAGCTCAGTGCAAAGACTCTGGGCTCAATTTCCAGTAACACACGATGCTGATGATGATATGATGATGATGATACTATTCATTGTAAAATGCAGGGGAAAAAAGGGAGAGAGAAAGAGGCAAGTTACCTACTGCTTTACTACCTGCAGTGCCCCACCATGGTTCAAAAACAATAAAATTTGATTCTGGCCAAGAAGAGATCATGCTGCAGCTTAAATTCGTCCCCCTGAAGATTCAGGTGTTGCCGTGTGACAGCATTTAAGGTGTTTAGGCCATGAAATCTCCCTTGGGAATGGGATTCGGTTCCCTTCCCAAGGGGCTCGACTTGGGGAACTTGGCAACTTAGTGAGACCTTGTCTCTAAATAGAAGATGAGGAAAGGGCTGGGGATGTAGCTCAGTGTAACGGCACTGGCTTCAGTCCCCAGTACCACAGGACAAGTATATATATTTTTGGGGGTGGTGCTGGGGATCGAACTCAGGGCCTTGTGCTTGCTAGGCAAGCGCTCTACCACTTGAGCTCAATTCCCAACCCCAAGAAAAGTATATTTTACATTATGTATGTATATTTCACCACAATAAAAAGTGAAAAACCTCCCCTGGTGATCCCAATGTGTGCCTTCCACTAACTGAGCGGCTGTTGGGAGGGAGGGTCCCTGGCCTCTAGTTTGAGTCTGCTCCCTATTCCCCTGGAGTGCTCAGCTGGGTGCTGTTCTGCAACTTTTGTTGCTACTGAGGAGCAAAGAAGATAATTTTTAAAGATGTGTCTGTCTCAAGCCCAGGACTGGGTCAGAAAACTGTTTTTATGCCCTCTTGTAGCAGTCCTGCATCTCATGGCAACATTTCAACATAGGTGGCTGTATTGGTCAGTATTCTCTAGAGAAACAGATACAATGGTAGATATATGAATATTTGAGAGCTTACAGATTGGCTTCCTCCAGCTTCTTACAAGTCAGGCGTGGAAGCGTGCAGAGGGTCCGTCTGCACTCTGGAGATCTGGAGGGCCCAGCCGAAAGTCTAGAGGTCCGAAGTATCCAGGCGAAGGTCTGCAGTTCCAAGGATCCAAGGGAAAGTCTGGAGCTCCTCCAAAGGAAGCAAAGCCGATCCAAAGAAACCAGCAGGCCTAGATCCCTCTTCATTTCCCCTTTATACCATCTAGAGAATGGGCTGCCCTAGGGTGGATCTTCCACACCCTAGGGTGCAGAATTGCTAAACCAATTTAGTTAAGCTTCTGTTACAAGTTGACACAATCAATCAACCATCACAGTGGCTGAAAGGCAAATTCTGCCACAAGGGGTTTTGGGCCCTGCTGACAGGCTTGGCTGGAGCCACCTCTTTCCCCTTCCCTTCCCCACAGTTAAGAGGCTTCACTGATTCAATCCCTAATCTGCCTCGTGCAGGTAGAAATCACACAGGAATAACCAGCCAGGTGATGTGAAACAGGGGTGATCATACATCCGTGGGGAGGACTGCTTCTCTTATTCTCTCTAATGAAACCACATGCTTATCTGTTTGCAATCCTGACATTAGCAGAGGTCACCCCGTGGTTTGAATGTCTGTCCACCTGACTCAGCCCTCGTCCCACATGCTGGGGAAGTCCATGCCCTCTCCCAGGCCTCTGAACATCCCAGGCCTGGGTGTCTCCCCTCCCATCCTGCTCGGGTGTCTGGATCCGCTTCACAGGTTCCTCACTTACAAACGTGCTTTGCACAACTGCCCTTTATTCCATTTTTGCACCAACCCAGAGTACAAACTCAGCCTCTTTCCACTGAGTCCACTCTGCCCATCTGGAAAGCAAAACCAGACCACTCGCAAAGGGCCTTCGTTTGCACAGCAACTTTGTTTTATGCATAAGGATGCTGTTTAGGTAGTGTATTGTGGCAAAGCAGAAGTCTTACATTGAATACTAGATGTTTCTGTCCTTAAAAGTCCTTCAGGAAGTCCGGGCCAGACCAGTGAGCCCAGAGAAAGGAAGGACCTCCAACTCGGGAAGAAGAAAGTTAAACTATGTTTGCAGATGACATAATCTTACATGTAAAAATACCTAAAGGCTCTGTTAGAAAAAACTGTTACTACTGATAAATGAATTAATTAGAGCTGCAGGATAGAAGATCAACATAAAAAGTCACAGTAAACTTTCTATACGTTAATAATGAATTAGCTAAAACTTACAAAAGCAATCCCATTTTTCCAGAGCTACCAAAACAAACAAAAACAAAAATGTGGGAATGAATTTAACCAAGGAAGTGAAAGATATCTACAATGAAAACTATAAAATGCTGATTTAAAAAATTGAAGAGAATACAAAAAATGGAAAGATACTCTATGTCCATGGATTAGAAGAAATAATACTGTTAAAATGCCCACACTACCCAAAGTGATCAACAGATTCAAAGCAATCCCTACTAAAATACCAATGGTGTTCTTCACAGAAAAGCATTCTTAAAACTTCATATGGAACCAAAAGCCTTCCAACAGCCGAAGCCGTCCTGAGCGAAAGGAGCCGGGCAGCAGGGCCACACTATCTGAAAGTATACTCCAAAACTCTAGTAACAGAGCACAGAGCTGGCAGAAAAATGCACACAAATCAATGGAACAGAGTAGAGAACCCAGAACTCTAGGTATTTATAGCCAATTGACTTTTTTTTTTTTTTTTTGCCAAGACACCAAGAACATACAGTGATAAAGAACAGACTCTTCAATAAATGGTGTCAGAGAGACAGGTGTGGTGGTGCACACCTATAATCCCAGCTACTTGGGAGGCCGCATCAGAGGATCACAAGTTTGAGCCCAGCCTGGACAAACCAATGACTCAGGGAGACCCCTTCTTAAAATTAAAAAAAAAAATTTTTTTAAAGGGCTAGAATGTAGTACAGTGCAAAGGCCCTGGGTTCAGCCCTCTGTCTCTCCCTGCAGCCCCCAATGCTGCAGAGATGGGGCATAGCTGAGTTAGTACAGCACCCGCCTAGCATGCTGGAGGCCCTGGGCTTGAACCCCAGCACTGCAAAAATAAATAAAATGACGTTGGAAAAGCTGGATATCCATATGCAGAATAAAGGAAATAGACCTCTATTTTCACCACATACCCAAATCAACACAAAATAGAGCAAAGACTTAAATATAAAACCCCTATGAAACTGCTAGAAGACAACATGGGAAACACTTTAGGGCATTGATCTGGTCAGAGATTATATTTTTGGACAGGACCCCAAAAGCACAGGCAACAAAAGCAAAAACTGACAAACGAGAGCACATCGACCTAAAAGCTTCTTCACAGCAAAGGGGATGCCAATCTGCAGAATGGCAAGAAATATTTGGAAACTATTCATAGATAAGGAACTCAAACACCTCAACAGCAAAGCATCAGATAATCCAGTTAAAAATGGGCAAATGATCTGAATAAAAAATCCTCAAAAGAAAAATGTATATGAAAAAATGTATATGACAAAATGTATATGAAAAAAACTGCTCTAGTCTGGGATACAGCTCACTGGTAGAGCTTTTGCTTAGCAGGCGTGAAGGCCCCAACACCAAAAAAAATAAAAGTTCACCATAACCAGTCATCAGGGAAATGGAAGTCAAAACCACAATGAGATGCATCTCACTTCAGGTGGAATGGCTACAATCAAAAGACTGAAAATAATCATTGCTAGTGAGGATGTAGGGAAAGAGCTCTCATATACTATAGGTGGGAATGTAAATTAGTATAGTGATTGTGCAAAATGGTGTGGAAGTTCCTCAAAAGACTAAAAATAGAATTGATTCACCAATTTCTCTACAAGGTATATAACCAAGGAAATCAAAATCAATGAGTCAGAGAGATATCTGCACTCCTATGTTTATTGTAGCATTATTCGCAATAGCCAAGAAGTGGAAACAACTTAGATGTCCACAATGGATGAATAGATAAAGCAAATGTGATGTATATGGATAGATACAATGGAATATTATTCAGCATAGAAACGATGAAATCTCATCATTTATAGCAACACGAAGGAGCCTAAAGAACCTTACGATAAGTGAACTAAGCCAGGCACATAAAGACACATACTGCATGTGGAGTCTAAATAAGTTGACCACATAGAAGCAGAAAGTAGAATAGTGGCTAGCAGAGCCTGGGGAGAGTTGGGGGAGGAGGAAGGGAGAGAGGAAGGTAGTGGGACTAGGAGTGCAACGGGACAGGAGAAATGACTTCTGATGTGCCAGAGCACACTAGAGTAAAGATAGTTGATAATAATTAAGTATATTTCAAAATAGCTAGTAGAGATTTTGAATGTTCTTACACAAAGAAACAATAAATGTTTGAGATGATGGATATGTAGACCACCCTGATCTGATCTGTTATGATTTGTGCGGTGGACTTACTATTGTGGTCAGCTTGAGCCAGAACGCCCAGCTGGACTGAGCTGGTGTGGTTCTGAGCGTAGAGGATCCACCTGAGGATTGTTGCCAATGCAATATAAAGGAGAAGGGGAGCAGAAGATAGTTGCCAGCTGTTTCCCAGGAGAAGCTCTGCTGCGGCTAATTCTCGCAAAGGGGACTCAGCTGTTCTTGTTGAGGAAGGAGCTTGGGGCCTTGCTGTTGGGGAGGATGGCTGCTGTTGCCTCAGGGGAGCTCTGGCTTCATCTCTGCAGCGAGCATTGTATCCTGGTTCCAGTAAAGATTTCTTCAGCCAGCATCTGCAGACATGGACATACATGGGACAGCATTGTGGGCTCCCAGCCCTTGACTGGATCTTTTGGGTCTCCAGTACGTGGACAGACATTCAGCACTCTTCCTGCATTTGGCTTATGGGTGAATATTTAACTTATAAATGTCCTGTATTAAATCTGCTCTCTTACAAACCATTGACTCTGGAAAGCTGACTAATACAATTTGGGTCTTAAATGTCCCCCAAGAGTTCATGTGTGGAAGGCTTGGTCCCCAGCTGATGGGTCTGTGAGGGGGGGTGGAATCTTCAGGAGGTGGGACAGAGTGGGAGTGAGGTCACTGGGGCTGTGCCCTGGAAGGGGACCTAGGGACCCTGCCTCTTCCTCTCTATCTGCTTCCCGCAGAGGTGAGCAGCTATGCTCCACCACACACTTCCTGCCATGATCCTCTGCTGCATCACAGGCCCCCAAACGATGGAGCCAACCAACCACGGACTGAAACCTCAGAAACTGTGAGCTAAAACAAACCCTTCCTCCTTAGAAGCCGATTATCTCAGGTATTTTTCACAGCAACAAAAGCTAACACACAATCATTACACATTGTACACATGCATTGAAATACTACGTTGTACCCCATAATTACATCAAATTATTATGTGTCAATTAAAATATTTTTAAAAGTCTTCTGGTGATATCATATGATTTTATGTATTTATATAAAGTCCACACAGTGGAAAAAAACTAACCTGAAGTGTTAGAAGTCAGGTTAGTGGTTAGTGTGACAGGGGAAACTGGAAGCATCCCGATGGGGCTTCTGGGATTGTGGTAGAATTCCACTTCTTGATTAGATGCTAGTTATACGGGTGATTTTGGGAAGAGTCACTGAGTTGCATATCTGTGATTTATGCACTTCCTGTACTTATGTTGTACTTCAACAGAATCTTACATTAAAAACTAAAGAACAAAGAAGGCTTTGGCAATCTCGCATTCAGGCATGTTGCTCAACTCTTTTATCTCTCTCCGCCCAGACTCTTGCTCCAGAGCCGTGTAGAGCTCTCCCACCCACCCAGAATCTGCAGCGCAGAAGTCAGCTTGGCTTTGGTCAGTTTGGGTTTTGACCTGTTTTCAAGAAGGACTGTGAAAAGTGCAGATGTGCAAGCATGCAGCTCACAGTGAGCCCCGTGCAGACAGGGCCCCTCACCAGCCCTTCTTCATGGACATCCATGTAGCACTCGCTCTGGCTAGTGAGAACTACAAAGACTCGTCCAGGTGCCCATTTTTTGCCAAGGTGCCCTGTTCCCTCTGCTCCTCTGTATCAGCCTGGTCTTGGGAACACCCACACTGGTGGGGGAATTTACATCTCTGCTTTTGACCTTCCAGAGAAGCCATCCCAGGAACCTAACAATGCCTGGAATAGGACAGTGTGGCTTACGGGACAGGGAGCCACACCTGGTCTCAGGACACTGTAGTTTTCCCCTGTGAACATCTTCAAAATGTCTATTGTGGAACCATAAACTACAGCTAGAGGCTGAAGAATAGCTCGGCCAGGGCGCCCTCATCCTGCAGTCCAACCTCTGCTGTGAGCTGCTGGAGCTGTCTCTCCACTGCGGGGGCCCTCGGGCACGGTGAGGCCTGGCACCTGGTAGCATCTATGGTGCCAGAGGCTGCGGGAACTGCCAGCGTGGCGGCCTCCGAGGCTGGGTGCCGGCAGGAGGTGAGGTTGGGTCTTGGGGGTGGGGTGGGGGGGATTGTCACACAGCCTCTGCAGCTGGGCGCTGACCAGTAGACTATCCACGGCTTGAATACTTAGGTTGAGGGTCAGACCCTTGGTACTGAGCTAGTGTGTGCAGATGGTGCACGCCACAGCACCTAGCATTGCTGTTATGATCACAGACAGCCCAAGGATCTTGCAGTGTTCCCTCCGCTCCTGCACTGAGGGAGCGGGGCAGTCCGCCTGCCCACGAATCAGTCTGGTTGCTGCTCTGGCAGCAGGCTGCTGGTCAGCGCAGGGGTGCACCTGCACGGCCGCTGGGTGCTGATTCTGCAGCTGTCGCCCTCCACGGTTCCTCAGCCGGTCCTGGCCTTCCTGCCCTTGCTGGGCCTGTAGTGTCGCCATCGCCCTGGGAGGGGTCTCCGGCTGCCGCTCCACAGTCTCAGCAGCTGTTCTTGCTTGGTTTTAGACCCCTTCCCGTTGTCCCCAGAGAATGAAGCTGGTGTTAAGGGAGACAAAAACAGCTCTTTTTTCGCTGGATAGAGGGTACCCAGGACGGGTCTTTGAGCTCTGCGGGGTTTTCCTGTTCTGTGACACTGTTTTCCTGGTTCTCCACCCGCAGGGTCTTCTTCCTGAATCACAGGCCAGCTGCTGCGCCGGGCTGAGGTGGGGTCGGGTTGAGGGCCCGGCTGAAGCGCTCCTACAAGCACGAAGTCCCTCGGCTCCCCTGCGTGGGAAGGGAATGTGGCTTGCGGTGCCTGAGCCCTCCTCCTCCGTGGCCAGTTTCTCCTTGGGGCCACCCCGTTTCTTCTTACAGTGGCTTTTGCCAGGGACCCCAAGGTATCAGACGTCTCCAGACACGGTTTTCAGTGATTGAAGCCGAAGACACTTGCCGAGGGGTGGCGCTTGCTCTCTACCTGCCCCCCAGGCGCAATCCTTTCAGGCAAAGCCAGATTTGCTTGTCTCTCTTCTTCCCTCCTTTCCGCCTCCTTTCTGCCTGCTGACAGGCTCCTTCTTCTGTTCTTCTGCTCCTGAACTCAGCATTGATCAGACGCGGCTGCCTCAGGCCCTGTGGTCTCCCTGGAGTCCTTCAGCTCCGGGGTCCTTCTCAACCCCCAGGGCCGACCGGCCCCTCCCGAGCTCTGGCTGTGCACAGGAGCAGGGGCTCAGGTGCTCTGACGGGGGTTTTTTTCAGCGCCCTCCGCCCAGCCCGGTCTTCGTGCACAGAGTAAGTGAGGGGCACAGGGAAGGGCCAGGGTTTTGTACAGGAAGTGGAGCCAGCGGGCCTGACCTGCCGTTGTCAGTCTTTCCGGTGCTTGGTCTGCCTGGCTGTGGGAACCTACCAAGACCAAGCTCACCCCCAAATCCGAGCGAAGGGATGGACTGTTTAGCAGACGGTGGTGAGAAAACACACCCAGTCTGTGGAGCAGCAGAAAACTAGGTCTCTAGATAGGAAGTGGATTCTAGGTGGAGTTAAGAGCTAAATGTGAATGAAAACACCACACAATTAGTAGATGAAAGTAGAGGAAAATATATTACATCCTAAGGACAGGAATGAAATTACTAAAGTGTCAAAAGTTCAAATCATATAGGAAAATGATTAATTTGATGAATTTATTTACATAAAATCATGGATTTTTATTCGATGAAGGGCAGCATGGGAAAGTTAATTGGCAACAGTGGAATTAAAGAGGATACTGCAGTGTCTGAAACTGACGAGTTATTTAAATCATTCTAGACTACAAAGAATTTCTGCAGATCAATAAGGAAAAAAACAGCAACTTCAAATAGGAAAATGGTCAAAGGACACAAAAGGGCAAACAACAGATGAGAAACCCAAGAAGCAAACATACAGCAATATGCTCGAAATCACTAATATCAGGGAAATGCAAATGAACACTTCCACGAGATATCATTTTGCACCTATTATACCAGTAACTTTCGGAAAACCAGGTAACACGAAGTTGGAGGGTGTCTTCAGTGAGCTGTCACAAAGTAACATGGTTGGATGTTAGAAGCAGAAAGGAGGAAGTGAAATAAGACATACAGTATAACATGGTGCCTTTCATATACATTTTTAAAATATATGCACATAAGTCAACAATGTACATTTTGGAAGAACAAATTCAAATAAAGATTTCCATTAATAAAAACAGTTACCCTTGTAATAAAAACAGTTACCCTTGGAAGGAGGGGTGAGAGCAGAGACAAGAGATAATGGAGAACAAGTGGATTAATAAAATAAGGAACTGACTTTGTGAAGCTAAGGACAACAATGTTCCAGAGACACAGAAACCTCTTCAACCCAGGCCAAGAAAATGAATCAAACAAAGAGACCACAATAAAAAGAGGCTGTACGTAAAGTCTCAGTTATATAAGGTAGAGTGACATGGGTGCCACTGAGGAAGGGCCACGTGAGACAAGGCAGGAGAGACCCCGTCCTGTACAGGCCTGGGGTCAAATCAGTATCAGACTCCCAGATGGGATGCCCAGGACTCACACCAGAGTTGGTTCCTTTTCGTTTTGTTTTGTTTTGTGGTTTTTTGAGACAAGGTCTCGCTATGTAGTTCAGGCTGGCCTTGAATTTGGCTTAGCCCGGGCTGGCTGTGAACTTGTCTCAGTCCTGCCTCTGCTGGGATTCGAGGCGTGCTTCACCGTGCCTGGCCGTAGATGTCCCTTACACAGCTGGCTGGTCAGGGAGATAGGAAGGTGGCCTGCAAGCTGGGCCCAGGGTACTTAGCGATTGCTTCTAAGTTGCTGTCCATACTGTAAGAGCCTCCAGGGCCCTTTGAAAAGCTCAAGTGTGGATGAATCAGAGGAAGGCGCCTGGTTAATCAGGAAAGAAGTGGTGCCAGGGGCACTGGCAATTCCCTGTCACCTGCTTCCACGGAAGGGAGGCCAGGAGAAACCACTGTCTTTCTAGAGATGCCACCCAGGGGAGACATCAGATTGTCTTAGTAACATCAAAGGTCTAAAAAAGTAAATGAACAGAAAGCATTCATAGAATAGGACAGAGAGGAGTAAGAGCCTGACCCGGTGGACCTCAGTCCTCACCTGAGACGAAAGCATCCTGGTGGCCAACGGGCCAAGCTCCATGGGCAGGTTCCACAGTGTCCTTGATGTGCAAGAGTCACAAGAACTCCCAAGCTGCTGATATTTTTTTCTAGTACTGGGGGTTGTAATTAGCACCTGGCACCTGCTAGGTGCGCACTCCACTGCTGAGCTACGTCCCCATCCCTTTTAAAATGTTATTTTGAGACAAGGTCTCACTAAGTTGCCCATGTTGGCCTTGAACTTGACATCCTGCCTCAGGCTCCCCAGGAACTGGAATTACAGGTGTAGACCTCCATGTCTGGCTCCACGGACACGTTTACTCTGGGCTGTCTGGCAATCTTCTGAATTATGTGAGTTGTGCTGTGTTTTGGCAGGGAGCTCCTAGAGTTGAAAGGTTTGTTCACTGTCCACCAAAGTGGAACCTAGTACAGGGCCACCCTTTGCTCAGGGCAGGGACCCTAAAGGGCTGCATCTGGGAATTAGGTGGATGCCGTGTCCGAGGTCCCATAAAATATTCTCAAGCCCTGTTCCTGGCCTGGTAGTGCCCTTAGGTGTACGGAGAAGGAAAAAAGATTCTGGATAAAAGATTCTTAGTCTCAAATTAATTCTCAAAGTAGTCATTTTAAATAGAATGTCCAGAAAGGCACACAAGGCACACAAGATGGGAGAAATGAGGCAGAATTGACAGAAGCCACGGCCCTCGGAGAGGCGCCCACTGGGATCGCACACACTGGAACTCTCAGACGGCCTCGACCTGCACAGAACGGTGCTTACTGTGTCCACAGGCGGAGAAGCTGAATTTAAAATTTCAAATAGGACATGGAAACTTTGAAAGCAACACTGAAGATCTTAAAAAGAATCAGATATAACAGAACTGGAAAAAGTACAACAGTCCAATTAAAAAGCCAATAAAAGAGCTAATAACAAATAGTACTTTTCAGTGACAGGAAAATGAATCAGAAGAAACCATCCAGAATGCAGCCCACAGAAGAACAAAGATGGAGAACAAAGGTGAGGAGATAAATGACACGGAAGAGACAGGAAGAAATTAAAATGGGTGTTAATTAGGGTGCTAGAAGAAAAAGAATGGAGTGGAGGCAATATTTGAAGAGAAAATGGCCGAAAAATTTCCAGAATTAGCTAAACAAGCCAATCCGCCAATTCCAGAAACCAAGGCAGAGATTCCTACTGGAAACAGGAGTTGCCAGGGGGGCATCTGAGCTTGTTGAAAAGCTGAGGCAGGAAACCGGCTCAGAGTTTGAGGGTGAAGGCAGAGCAGAGCGGAGGGTGAGGATGAGGCGTTTCTAGGGGCGCAGGAACTTGTGCCGTGAACAGTCAGACCCTGTCTGGTACTGAGCATTACAGTCAGCGTCGTCTCAGGAAGCTGTCACACTAATTTTTACAGCCTTCGCAAGGAGTGTTTGCATTCAGGTTTCGCCACCGCGCTAACCCGTGCGCCGGCGGTTAAGGGAACTGGCCGGTCGCTGCGTTCCAGGGCCGGGCGAACGCCCCGAGAAGCGGCCGCCAAGCCCCCGGCCGGCGGAGCGGGCAGCGGGCGGCGCACGGCGGGGCTGAGCGCCGGCGAGGAGGAGGGACCTCGGCCGCAGTTCCCGTCGGCTCCGGGCAGGCGAGCCGGGCGCGGCGCTCCCGGGCCGTCTGCGGCGGGAAGCGCGCCGGCTCCCTCTAGTGGGGAGCTCGCACCCCCGCGCTCGGGCTGCGGGGCGCTGTGCAGAGGGGCGCCCGGCCGGGAGGGAGGTGCGCGGGGCGGGCCTGCGGCGGGGGCGGGTCTCTGCCTGCCTCGTCGTCCGCCCGTCTGTCTGCACCCAGCCTCGCAGAGTGGGCGCCGTCCACGCCCCACTCTCCTCCAGGGAAAGGGGGAAAGGGACACCAGGAGCGGGGCAGCTTCCCTGACTCGTCCACAAACCCGCTGCTAGAAGGATTCGTGGTGACCGCCAAGATTTAGGAGCAAACTAGAGCTAGAAAGGGGAAAAGACGAAGAGAGGGCTAAGGTTACTACTTAGAAGGAGTCCCAGGACCCTGGACTGTTGCGCGATCAGGAGATTGAAATGCGATGTGCACCTTCCAAGTCATTAGAGATTTAAACAAAGAAGAAACCACGAGAACTCCGTCAGGCCTTCAAGAATCAGGAACAAAAGACAAAGAGAAGGGGACGCAGAAGAATAAGGGAAGAAGAATCGTGGGGACCAGAAAATGTGAAAGAAAAATGAAAGAAACACGCATCACAGGGCTGGGGCTGGACCTCGCAGATAGAGGTGCTTAGCATGCCCGGGTTGGATCCCCAGCAGCGCGTGTGCGCGCACACACACACACACACAGAGAATATAAAACCTATTAGAGGTTACAGTTAGTGCAAATGGATTAAATTCGTCTACTTTTGGAAAAAACCGATAGTAAAAAGCTTACAACCTATTTGTAAGATGCATAGGTAAAACAAAGTGGCACTTAAAGTCTGAAAATAAAGAGGCTGGTAAAGTGGACCAGGAAAGAGCTAACAAACATTCCCACCTCAACCCACCCACCATGGCCCACCTACCCATTATGATCGCACCAGCACCACTCCCTGCACCCCATGGGTGACTCCCCCCAGGCCACAGCTGTGGCTTTCTGGCTGGTCTTCCTCAGCTCCTTTGCCTTCTTCTCTACGAAACAGACGAAATGTTCTTTTAAAAACATAAGTCAGGCCCCGGTGTGTAGCTGCGTGTGCTTAGCACAGGTTCAATCCCAGCGCTACAACAAAACAAAACAAAACGAAACATAAATCAGATTTTGAAAACACAAATCTGCCTTAAATCCTTCAGTAGCTTCTGGCAGAGTTAAATTCCACTCCTTACTTTGGCTGACGCCGGGCACCCCCACGCCATCCCCCTCCTACCTGCTGCCCGGTAGCCTTCTGGTGCCCTCTGACTGCAGGGCCCTTCCCGCCTAGCTCATCCTACTCCTCCCTAGCTTGGGGAGCTCCAGGTCCTCCTGTCTGGAGTCAGGTCTTCTGTCTGCCTATGCTTTATCACTACTCTGGTTATTTCTGACACATTGCAATACATAAATAAATCTGTAAATAAATGTCTTGGACATTTGTTTGCTTATTTATTTCTTCTCCAGGGGACTTTTTTTTTTTTTTTTGGTTCTTCTCAGTACACAATCATATCATCTGGAGGTAGAGACTTTCTTCTGCTGTTAAAACAATTGAACATTTAAAATAATGTTGAGGAGCCAGATATGGTGGCACATGCCTGTACTCCCAGCACTTGGGAGACTGAGGCAGGAGGATCAGTATAAATTTGAGGCCAGGCCAGCCTGGGCTACATAGTGAGTTCAGGGTCAGCCTGAACTACATAGTGAGATACTGTCTCAAAAATAGAATAAAATAGAATAATATAAAATAACATTGAGTAATAATGATCATGGTGAGCATCCCTTTCCTGATGTTTAAATTTTATGGAAGTAATTTCAGGGATCACAGGTTTAGTAAGATATTTGGTATTGACTTTTGGTAAACATAGCTTATCATAGTTAAGATTACTTTCAAATATTTTATTTTTCCTATCTCTTCTGGGGTAACTGATCTATTTAAGGTCCCTGAGGTAGGAGGATTGCAAGTTGGAGGTCAGCCTGAGTAACTTTGTGAAACCTTGTCTAAAAAAGGGGCCCTTTGGGTGTGTGTGTGTGTGTGTGTGTGTGTGTGTGTGTGTGTGTGTAGTTAAGGTCCCTCTTGGTTCAATCTCTAGCAAAGATATTCCACATTTAACAATCCACCTGTTTAATGACTGTTTGGACTTCCGAAACCTTGCTCAGAGTTACAACCTGTCTTTTTGTACAGTTCTGTACATCTTGTTTTTAGGGCCTCAGTGTCTTTTTTTGTACAGTACACCTTGTTTATTCAGTACTGTAATTTTTGTTGATTGTGCTGTATAGTACAGTATTGTAGTTTTATGTTCTGTTATATACTACAGTAGTGTATGTAAGTTATGCAAATAAAAGCAAAGTCATCAAGTTGGAGTTTCATTTGACCATTTCTTTGTTCTGAATATTGTAAAGTATGTACCATATACAACTCCTCATTTAGTGACCAATTCACTAAATGACCTTGTCACAGGACTGCAACCCAGTCATTAAATGAGGAACATCTGCACTGGGGAAGAAATTCTTAATTTCCTTTGCATGTTTATTGAAAATTGACTGTTTTCTGTAGGTTTCCAAGTTGGTTGCTATGGGGCTCTATGAAACATTGTCTTATAATTATTTTCCCTTTTTTATGTCAGGCATTGTATTGCCCTTCTAATTTATAATTTTTTAATAATTGATTTCTCTCATTTTTCTTGGATGGTGGGCGTGGGATATGTATTTACCTTGTTAAAAGTTAGATTTAGCATAGAACTAGCACACAGCCCAGCAGTTCCATTCTCATATATATATATATTTGAGACAGGGTCTCATTATGTAGTTCAGGCCAGCCTTGAATGTAGCCCAGGCTGGCCTCAGACTTGCAGTGATCCTCCTGCCTCAGTCTCCCGAGTGCTGGGATCACAGGGTTGTGCCACCCACATCCAGGTTCTGCTCCTCAATGTTTGAAAGCAGAGACTCAAACAGATTTGTATACCAATGTTCATAACAATATTATTCCCAATAGCCCAAAGTGGAGATAGCCCAAGCGTCCATCAACAGATGAATGGATAAGCAAAATGTGGTATATACACAGACTAGAATATTATTCAGCCATAAAAAGAAATTAACTTTTGATATATGTTGCAACACAGATACACTTTGAAAACATTATACTAAATGAAATAAACTAGACATGGAAGAAGCAATATTGCATGATTATACAAAGCAGAATAGAGTTTACCAGGAGTGGGAGAGGAAAGAAAGATTACTGTTTAATGGATGTGGAGTTTTATTGGACATGAGGAAAAAGTTTTGAATATAGACAGTGGTTATGGTTATACAACACTCAACAGCTGCCCTTTAGGCTTCCATCTGTGTCCAAAAATGGATGGGGTAGATTTGGAGGGAGCATAATCATATACTAATTGTCAGAGACGACAATAATTCTAGAAAGCTGTGCAAGAAACTGTGAGCAGCAGATGTTTTTGGAGGAGGCTACCAGGAGTGGGAGGAGAGGTGCTGAGAACCAGATGTGGGCGGATGGGCAGCTGAGCTTCTTCAAAACTTGACCTTTGATTTTTAATAAGTCCTTCCCATACTTGAAAAAAGCTTCATGAGTATTTTTTAAAAAAACTCTCCTGCCATTTTCCTTTCTCCAAAGACTTTATCAGTTTCATCCAACCAGAGAAAAATGAGTGTAGACTACATATCTTCCCAGAAGCCCATTTGCATATTGATTTAAACTCTTAAATGCTAGGAAAGGTTCACAATTAACACACTAAATAAAGGATTTTTTAAAATTGTGAATCCTAGAGACTGATGAAATCTTACAGAAATATAGAAATAAAGTATCTAGGACTAAATCTAACTATAGGTGTTAGATATACATGGAAAACATGTAAATCTTTATTGAAGGATTTTGAAGAAGACACCTATATAAACAAATGTATTCTATGCTTATCAATAGGAAGACTCGGTAGCATAACGATGTCCACCTTAATCTAAAATAGATCTATGAAGTCATTGTTGAAATCAAAATCTCAATAAAGAGTTTTGTAGACCTCATGAGCTACTTGTAAAATAAGTACGAAAATGTCAAGGATTTCAAACAGAGGAGATAGTAAAAAAATGTGCGAATAAATGCTCACCCAGAAATCAAGATTTATTATCAAATTACAGTAATTAAGAAAATGCAGTGTTGCTCAAGACAGGAAAAAACAGCACAGAAGTAGACTGACACATATTGGGGTATTTATGACAAAGCACACATTGCAGATGGTTAGGAAGGGACGGGCTGCCCAGCGAACGGGCCCACAGTGGTCCAGATGGGAAACATGGGCTCTCCATCACACCCTTACAAAGAACCAAGTTCAAGTGGCTGTAAGATTTACAACAAAAGTTTGAAACTTTTAGAACATGCTGGGAAAGACTATGGATGGAGGTTAGCAATAGAGTGCTTGTCTAGCATATGTGAGACCACACACACACACACACACACACATGTGGATGTGCACATACACACTGATATTTTAACCAAGTCATCTAATGCACAAACTTATAAATAAATAAGTTAGAACATACTAACATATAATTGTGTACATGCCTCAAAAGTTACTGTGAAAAGTCACAAGCCACAGAGTGAAAGACAATATTTGCAACGCATTCATGTAACAAAGGAGCCATATCTAAAATACATAAAGGGGGACTGGGGATCTAGCTCAGTGGCAGAGCGCTCACCTAACAAGAGCAAGGCCCTGAGTTTGAGCCCCAGCACCCCCCCAAGAAAAACAAAACAAAACAGTACCCTAAAATACATAACGGGTTGTTTAAAATCAGTAAGAAAGTGAAAATGATCAGTAAAAAATAGGAAAAGTGTATGGACGGGAATTTACAGAATTAAAAAATACAAGTGATCAATAAACAGAACAGGTGCCTAACCTCTGACCCACAGTAGTCAAGGAAGTGCAGACTGAAACCATAAAGAAATAACACTACGCACTCATTAAACTGGAAAATAATTAACAAATCTGACGATAGCAGGTGCCAACGAGGACTGGGAGCGTGATCACTCACCTGCTGCTGATGGGATTGCTTTGGAGAACAACCGGGCAGCGGCTGGTAGCACGCAAGCCAGACGCATCCTCAGCCCTGCAGCCCAAACTCACGTGTGCGTGCTAGAAACTTACGCACGCGCACAAGGGCAGACACCAGCATTCAGAGTGGCCTTGTTTATAATACGGGCGCAATGGAAACATTTTCAATTTTCATCAGCGGGAGTATGTTTAAATATACTTAGTATAATAGTAACACAATATTATAGTATTATGCAGTGAAAATGGACTTTTATTTATTAAAAACAACAATAAGCAAATATATAGTATCCGGTGTCGGGCTCTGTACTAAGTTCTTTATAAATAATAACTAATTTACTGAGTGGACCAGGGCTAGACTTAGCCACACAGATCCATCCCAAAAGCATTACATTGACCAAACAAGCAAGCCACAGGGGTGTACGTATAACTTCACCATGCAGGTAAAGCTTGAACTATTCAAAACAGTAACATTTAGGAATTTGTTTGTATATAATAAAAACATAGAGAGGTTAGCTCAGGGTTTTGAGAGTAAGGGTAGGGAATTAGGAAGGTCCTCAAAGGGCATCAGCAGCAAGAGTGCTACATTTCTTTCTTTCTTTTCTTTTTCAGAGACAATGTCTTACTCTGTAATTCAGGCTGGCCTTGAACTCACTATGTACCCAGGGTGACTCGAACTCACAGCGGGGCTGGGATTACGGGCATGCACCACCACACCCAGCAATGGTGCTACATTTCTAATGCTTATTGATGGGTACATTTTCCTTATAACTTTATATATCTTTGAAGTAGCTCATAACATTCTCCTAAAAGAGGAAAAGTCATCCACTCCCAGTTATCTTATTTTCTTCTAGTCTTATTTTATATCACATATATATCTATTGTACCATATATATATTATTGTACCATATTATACATCATTGTATTTCATATATATATACACACTATTGTACCAAATATATATACTATTGTACCATATATATGTACACTATTATATCATAAATATATACTATTATACTATATACATACTATTTATTTCACTTCATGTTTCCACATATTGTTAAAGACTCTTCATAAATATTCCTAGTGGCAGACGGACATCCCAAATGCGCATGTACCATAACACATATATACACGACCAACTTGTGGATTTCTATTTTGAATCCACTGTCTCTCATTTTCAGTACAAAGAATATCTGTGTACACAAAGCTTTTGGAAATACCTTTTGATACACTTCTACTAGAAGATTCACAGTATCAAATGGTACAAACATTCGAAGACTCCTCTACATTTGCAGAAAAGAGCTGGATCACTTCACTCTGAGACCTTTCCAGAACGTGGGTTACTCCATTTCCACGGCAGCTTTGTCAGACTAAACACTGTCAAAAACAAAACGAAACAACAGTTAACTATTTTGATCTGTAAAGATGGAGCTTATTTGTATTGTTTTAGGGATATTTTCCCAAATGAATATCAAATACCAGCAGAGGGCAAAGTGGTCCACTCTCGTGGGGGAGGTGGGACTGCTGGCCTGAGAATGACCTGTGCAGGCTGCTCCAGCAGGTGCCTCCAGGCAGGTCCAGCCTCCATTCTCACACCCAGCGCCCACCCTGCCCTCCTTGAGCACTCCTCCCGCTGTCCATCCCCCAGGGAAGTGCGCAGAGGTCAGAGTTCACTTGTCACCAACAATCTCTCCTGCCAGATGAGCCAAACTGGGTCCCCCCCCACCCCCGCCCCGCTACACTTCAGGCCTGTGTGCCAAGGCTACTTTGGAGGGCAGCCTCCCAGCTCTCCCTGGGTGCCTATTCACCCGGTGACACACTGGCCATTGATGCCTGCTCCCCAGAGTCACACACAGCCCCCACCTTGGGTCATTCACAGCCAGGGCAGGACCAGGCCGCCTTGGATTTCCCACGAAGAGGGCTGGAATTTGGGGGAGCTGGGAATTGAGGAAGTTACAGAGGGAGGAGTAGAGGTGGGAAGTGGGAGGCTGAGTCTAGAAGAGCGAGAGGCGAGGGGTGGGGGAGGACCAGAGGAGGAGGAGGAGGAGAGGCTGAGTGTGGAGGAGAAGGTGGGGGACACGCACATGGAGCTGGGCATGTGGGAGTCAGAGGGAGTTTGGGAGCAGCAGAAAGAAGGGAATTTCAGGAGTCATCTGAGGCAGCCAGGAGCCCAGGGTGGGGGCATTGTCAGGCTTGCAGCACTGCCCTTTCGTGCCTCCTGAGAGCCGGGCTTCGGTCGGGGTGGAGGAAGGTTTGACCAAGAAACAACAGGCAAGGACAGGGCTTGGCGTCCTTAGGGGTGCCATGAGGTCCCCAGGGAAGTGAGCCAGGGGTGGCACCCTGCTGGAGGAGGGCGTGCTGATCCTAGAAGTCCCACCAGTGAGAGAGGAAAGGGGCGAATGATGGTTTGGCCATCTTGTGGGAAACCTTGGGGCCCATAAAAAGATGATCTGGGTTCAGATTCTGGCCAGAAACTCTGCCTTTCTGCCAAACCTGGGCAGCTGCTGGGGCCCCACCTGGAGCAGCAGGTGTGTGTGGAATTGTGCAGTGTGCCGATATTTACAGCTGATGTGGAAAAACAGCACATGTAGTATGAGCCCTGTTTCTTTCTTTCTTCTTTTTTTTTTAAAGCTTATGTTTCACACAAATATGCCAACATACACATGGGGGAAGAAAGATGCCAAACAATACACCAATTGTATCTTTCTCTACGAGATGGGATTGCAAGTGATCTTAATTCACTACTTTTTTTTGCATTTCTAGTTTCTCAATTTTCTTCAATAAATAGATATTCCTAGTGTAAGAAAAAAAGTTTCTCTTGAAACCATTCGTGTATTTATTTTAAAGAAAGAAATCACATAGAAACTTGCAGAGTTCTCCCAGCTGGAATTAGTGGTCCCTCCATGCCATCAACTCTTGTCGCATAGGGAGGGGCCTCCAGCAGATGTGTCTGGCCTCTGGGCTCCCCTTTGTCCTGGTTGGAGGTTAGCAACGACTTTCAGTAAGTGCGCACAGGACAAAGTCCCACTGAGGTCAATCCGGTCACTGCAAACTGTAGGAAGTGTTTAAATTGAAGTGTGAAGCAAAATTTTTCTCAGGTATTTTTGTATCATGTGGGCACATTGGGCCTAATTACCTTAGTGTTGCACAGAATAGCTGGCTTACTTGACATCTTAGCATTTATTCTTATTGATCGTTTCACTTGATCCCCTGAAGTGAGTATTCTCATTGTCTCCCGTACGAACTCTCAGAGAGTCAGATAAACTTACCGAAGGCCAAACATCGGTTTTGCTTGGGTTTTTTTTTTTTACCCCCAGCATGCCTGACTCTAGAGATTAATTTATTTTTTTCTCCTTTTCTTTTCTTTCTTGACTAATTTCTTTACAGTTTTTTTTGGCAATGCTGGCATCAAGCCAGGGTTTCTGTGCATGCAGGGCGCCTGCTGTGCCACTGAGCTGCCCCGTCCCCAGTCTGCAGAACCTAATTTGCTCAATGCTGTGCGGCGCGGGGGCTCAGCCAGCCCTCCATTTCTGTGCAATCCCTCGGGTGTGAGCTGGGGGTGAGGAGAACTCTACGGAGTGCTGGGACTCGGAGAGGGGAGGGCTGTGGCTCACGCAGAGCGACATGGGGCCCCTGGGCAGGGTAGTGTCCAAAACGGCAGAGGGGATGGTGATGACATCTTTATGCACTTAAAAGAAGGGCTGGGGCTGGGGATTCAGCTCAGTGGTTAGAGCGCTTGTCTGGCAAGCACAAGGCTCTGAGTTTGATCCCCAACACCAAAGGAAAAAAAAAAAAAAGAAAGGTTGATTGTGTGAATAAGAAATCTAGACCTTGATTCCTGGGATTTACCTGGGTGGGCTTGAGGCGATCTTTTTTTCTTTGGGCTTCTCTGCAAAGTAAATCTTCCTCTGTCTTTGAAAATATGTACTCTATCAAATAAATTACATCTGGTAATTAATAATTTTTTTCATTTTTTATTAACGAAAGTCATTTGTAATGGCCAGAGCTTCTATTCAACCTGAAATACAAATATAATCACCCTGAGCAGTTGCAATCCTATGCAAAAGAAATTTGAACCTTCAGTTTACCTCTTTATAACAGATAAATATTTAATTGCTATTAAGGCTTTTAGAATGGTGAAAAAGGTCTACAGATCTCTTAAGAATCTATCTGAAATAAACGGTTTAGGTTGCAGAAGAAAAAATGTATTTGCAACGATGGTCACTGCATTATTTATGATGACTTAAACAGGAGAAATGCCCTAAATATTCATCTGTAAATAAATTAGGAGACATTTGCATGTTTATACAATGGCATATTTTGTAGCCATAAAAGTTATGTTCAGTCTCAGGATAGAGAAAGATTTCTTATGCAGGGCACCAAATCCAGAAGCCATTAAGGAAAAGCTGGCACATTTGACGCGATAAATATTAAAAAGGCTTGTCCTTGAAAGACACCGTAAACAAAATAAAAATACAAGTGACAAACTGAGATAAACTATGCAAGAGGAACAATATTAAACGCATGTATTTTTATTTCCCCTGTAAATCACACTCTTTCATTATTGGTCCTCCAAGGCTGAGCTGTGAGGCTCGATGCCCAAGACACAGAAGACTTTTGGGAGATGGAGTCTCAACTCCAACTTCTTTATCCCTTTCAGAAAGACATGGGCCTCAAAAGGCAGCCTTGTGGAGAAAAGAAAAGAAATCATTCTATCCCGAAGCTTGCTTTCTAATAAATCAAGGCCCAATCATAGTGGACTTGTCTGCACCACTCAGAAGAAGAAGTGGGAAATAGCCACCCCTGTCCCCGAGGATGCTGGGAAGAAGGGAAAGACGGAGGCAGGTGAGGCAGTGGTGAGAGCGGTGTGTCTGGACAGACTCAGGGTTCTGGACAGGCGGATCGAAGGAAAAGAGCAAAAGCAGAAGAGAGGCTTCTCACCCTGTTCTGTCTGGGGTTCCAGGAAGAGAAGCCTCACCAGGTACCTGCCCTGTATCAAGGAATGTTCTTGTGGGGATCTGGAGGGGGGTGTGCGGATTTCACGACTTACTTCCTCTGGTGCCTTTTGGGGGCCTCTGAGTTACTTTAGGAGTCAAAACAACCCCAGGTGTTTGCAGGCCTTATTTGTGGTCTCTGGCAATGAAATGCCCTCTGCTTTAGTAGGCTTCCAGCCTGTTTACTTCCTGTTAGTACCATGTGCAAGTAACCATGGTCACACCTCTTCCCTGGTGTGGATTTTAAGCTGGAAAATTCTATTCTTCCATTTACTGGCTCTGACACGGCTCCTTTTGTCCTGGCAGGCAGTTAAATTACTGGCAGGTCTTGTGAACGCTCAGGCTTGATCTGCTTCCATTTTGTCCTTAATCCTGGGGAATGGTCCTTCGTCTAGGGCATAGTCCTTACTCCTCGCTCCGGATTGGCTGGAACTCTTCCATCTCCCGATTTTGTGCGACCTCTGGTATTCCCATCCAGCAGTCAGCCCCACAGCAGGCCTCATGGCGCCTTGCTGCACGTGCCCACCCGGGCCCTCAGCCTGACGCTGGAGAGCCCCAGTGCACACTTAGCGCACCCACCTCCTCATGCAGCTTCTCTCTCTGTCACATTGTTCTGCGAACTCCAGCCCACTCGGGGCCCTGAACTCCAAGCGTGCCGCGCGGCGTGTACGCTCCGGGTCGCTGGCTGTGGGGCTCCCAGGAAGAGAGGCAGGCCCGTGCGGAATTCGACTAGTATGTTTCCTGGCTCTCACGCTGTGGTACTGCCTGTTGTTGGATGCCGGACAGCACTCACCTAATGCACTTTGTCTGGTTTCAGAGTTGTTCGTGGCAGCGGTAGTGGGAATCTGGGGTTAGTTATCCATCGGAGCTGCAATCGGCAGGCTCTTCTTCCTTCTTTAGTGACAGAACTTCATCTGCGCACCCAGGCGCGGCAGCGGAGGAGCGTACCTCTGTTTCTGTGTGTTTCCTCCCCCCATAGGTCGGAATGTCACAGCTGGGATCGCCTGCTGTCCACAAAGATTTACTCTCCACAATGAACACACTGAAAGCTGAACTCAGGAAGAAAAGTGAGGGTAGCATGGAGCAGAGAAAGGTACAGGAAGAAATAATGGCCGACATTTTCCAGTGTTTGGTGAGAACATCAATAATCTACAGATTTGGGAAGTTTAGCGAACCCAAGGAAGATGAAAAAAGAAAAAGGAAAACCATTACCTCACCTCGTAATGGTCAAATGGGGAAAAACAAAGAGAAAATCTTGAAAATAGCCAGATAAAAGACACAATATGTCTGAGCAATGATAGGGAATGACACCTGGCTTCTCCTGAAAACGAAGGAGCCCAGAAGACAGTGGAGGAACATCTTTAAACTGGTAAAGAGAAAGCTCATAATTTTACATTCTGTGAAAATATACCTCAACAACGAGAGTAAATAAAGACACTTATGCAGACAAACTGCAGCTCAGCACTACTCATGATAGCTGAGATGTGGAACCAGCTGAGGTACCCATGAACAGAAGGGCAGAGAATGGGAAAGCGGCACATGCACACAGCGGAATACTAGTCAGCCATAAAGAAGAAATCTTGTGTTTGCGGCAACACAAATAAGCCTAGAGAACATTAAGTGAAATGTGAATAAACACAAAACACTTTTTCTTATACCAATTTTTAAAGCAATATCTGACTTTTCAAGGCAAAATAATAACATTGGATTGTGGGCATTCCCAAATGTGTAGAAGCAAAATACATGACAGGGTAGCACAAAGGATATAAAGATAAATAAAATTATACTGTACTTTTGTAAGGTTCTTACATTTTACAGGAAGTGTACAACTTTGCAGTAGATCATTTGTGGATACATACTGTAATCCATATAGCAATCAAAAATTATATCAAGAATAGCAACAACAATAATCATAAAAGAATTTGATTAACCCACAAAAAGGCAGGAAACAAGAAATAAAGGAACAAATACCAGATGGAACAAAAAGAAAACATATAACAGGAGAATAAATTTAAAATTAACCACTTAACCATGCAAAATATTAAATGAAATGCATTTAGTATTTCAGTTAGAAGGCAGAAACAGAAGGCTGAATATGAAAAAATCGAGAGTCAGCTGTGTGGTACCTACGAAGACGGACTGTAAGGAATAGACCCAGGCTGAATATAAAAGGAAGGAAAAGATACATCACATAAACATTAAACAAAAAGTCATCTTTAAACAGCTAGTGTGCCTACAATAATATCAAAGGAGTGGGAATTATAAAGGACATATTCTAATAACAGAAGGATAAATTCATCAGGAAGATCTTGACTCCCCAGATATGTATGCACCAAACAACAGAACTTCAAAATACATGAAGAAAATGTCACAGAATTTAAGGAGGAAATTGACAAAACCGTAAGTATAGCTACAGATTCTAACAAGCTTCTCTCAGTAACTCAGACTAAGTAAGCCGAATAACAACAACAATAACAAAAAACAAAACTAAGACAGCTATGGATTTGAGCACTATCAACTAACATGATCTACCTGGCATTATGCCCAACAAGTGCATATTCCTTTTATGTGCACAGAGCATCCACAGGCTACAGCATAGGCCAGAGCATGTATCTCAACATTCCAAAAGTCTGCAATTGTCCAGAGCAGTGATGGTGAGAATTTTAAAGATGTGTGCACAAACTGCAACCCCAAACCCACTTATTTATTGCCAAAAAAAAGACATTGAGGCCCTATGAACAAGATGTACAGAACTCTACCAAAAAACAACAGCAACAACAAAAACATGGGTCAAGAATCAGAGTGGCAAGTCATAAGTCCAAATAGCGAGCCTCAGTTCTAAATCGGAACACTCGTTAAACAGGCAGGTCATCAAATGAAGAATATCTGTATATAAATGTTACTTGTGAATCAATAGTACACAGACGACTCAAGAAAAACTCAAAAAAAGAAAAACTTTATAGAACATGCTACACAAATGGCCAGTAAGTCCAAGACCACTTTGAATCATCAGGGAAAGGCAAATTAGAATCCCAGTCAGGTATCACTTTGTATCTATTAGAATGGTTAAAGTTAAAAAGACTGAGAATTTTCAATGTTGGCAGGATTGTGGAACAACTGGAATGCGTGTACTTGTATATTATTGCCAGTGCCCGTGTAAAACAGTACAAGCATTTTAGAAAGAAATCAGCAGTTCGTCAGTGTCTTAGTTAGATTTTCAGAGCCAATGGTCTTAAGAGAGCAGATTTAATAGGGGACATTTACGATATTCACCTAGAAGCCAAATGCAGAAGGTGCCGAATGTCCATCTAGGCACTGGAGACCCAAAAGATCCAACTGAGGGCTGGGAGCCCACAGCACTGTCCCATGTACGTCCGTGTCTGCACATGATGGCTGGAGCCAGGATACGATGCTCGCAGCAGAGATGACTACCAGAGCTCCTCCGAAGCAACAGCAGCCATCCTCAACGACAGCAAGGCCCTGAGCTCCTTCCTCGACGAGAACACCCAAGTTCCTTTCCAAAGAACCAGCCGCAGCAGAGCTTCTCCTGGGAAACAGCCCGCCAACTAGCTACGGCTCCCACTCTGCCTTATGTTCTATCAGCAACAACGCTCAGGTGTACGCCCAGCATCATACCAACTCAGTCCAGCTGGGTGTTCTGGCTCAAGTTGACCATATTAGGTCCACCACAGTCAGGTAAACAGAAACATCCCTAGTTTATGATCCAGCGTAGCAGGCAGAGTACCATCCCTCTGAAGATGTCCACATCCGAATGCCTGGGACCTGTGATCATGTTACATCGTGTTGCAAAGGGGACTTTGCAGGTGTTAAATTGCAGACATTGAGACCAGGAAATGCCGTTTTACCCAGGGGGACTCAGTACACTCACAAGAATCCTTCAAAGTGAGAGAGGGAGGCAGAGGCAGGGTGGAGCGACACCTTTCAGGAGAGACTGCTGGGCTGCTGCCGGCTCTGGAGATTCAGGGAGATCCATGTGTCGAGAATTGCACAGGGCCTCTGGAAGCTGGAAAAGGCGAGTGTGAAGGTTAATTTTGGTGTCACTTTGCCGGCTTGAGGAGTGCCTAGAAACCTGGTAGAGCATTCTTTTGGGTGTCTGTGTTTCTAGAGAAGATTAGTCTGAGCGGACTGGGTGGAGAAGACCCACTCTCAGTCTGGGTGGGCACCACCTGCTGGCTGGGGGCCCAGAGAGAGCAAAAACAGACAAAAGGCAAATGTGTCCCTCTGTCTCCTCAAGCTGGGGTACTCTTTCTCTCCTGTCCTTGGATGGGGACCGCAGGCTCCAAGACCTATGCCAGCGTTTTGGACTCCAGGGCTGACACCAACCCACCTGTCCTCCAATTTTCAGGCCTCAGGCATTGGACTGAGAGCTACATTATTGGCAAAACAGGGTCTCCTGCCTATAGATGGCCTGTCACCAGCCTCCTGAGCCACCATCATCACCTAAACCAATTCTCCTAGTAAATCCTCTCTTGTATATCTAATCCTATTGGCTCTATCTCCCCGGAGAACCTTAGCTAGCACGGCAAAGAACAGATACCCCACTAGACTGCCCCGGGAGGCGTGTGTCGGGGATGACATTTTATTTCAGCACAGTGAGGCCTGTATCAGACTTCTGACCTCCAGAATTCTAAGACAATAAACTTGTGCTGTTTTGAGGCACTAAGTTTGTAGTAATTTGTTGCAGCAGCAATAGGAAACCAAGCAATACACCTAGGAATTCCTCTACAAGATATTTACTCTGGAGAAGTACTGCCAGCCCCTCCTGTACACTTGGACTCATCTTTAGACTACTTTGAATACCTAATATGATATAAATGCTGTGTAAATAATTGTTGTATTGTTTAGAGAATAATGATAAGAAAAACAGTCTGTACATGTTCAGTAGTGATCCAATTTTTTTCCCCAAGTATTTTCAACTCAAGATTGGCTGAATTGGGACTGGGGATTTAGCTCAGTGGTTAGAGTGTTTGCCTTGCGAGCACAAGGCCCTGAGTTTGATCCCCAGCACCAAAAAAAAAAGATTGGCTGAATCCACAGATATCGGAACCCACTGATCCCAAGGGCCGACTGTATGTTGTTAAACCTGATGTAAATTGTCCTCTATTAAATACTTGCTATTCACCAGCAACTGTTTTAGTTTTACGTTTAGTCTTCAGTGACACTTCGAGGTGCATAAATATTTAATCTTCATTTCACAAGTGAGACATAGAGAAATCGAGTCATCCAAATCATACTGCTGAGAAGTCACAGAGGCTGGGTTTGAACTCAAACAGCCTCACTCCACAGCAGATAAGCATAACAATGAGCCTACACTGCAGCTATTTAAAGGCTGCATCATATAGCTGGGCATGAGGGCTCATGCCTGTAATCCCAGTACTTGGGAGGCTGAGGCAGGAGAATTGCTGTGAGTTCGAGGCCAGCCTGGGTTACATAGTGAGTTCAAAGCCAGACTGAACTGCACAATGAGACCTGTCTCAAAAAAAAATAAATGAATAAAAACAAAAAATTGCATGACGTTCTGAATGTTTGGATGTGCTAAATTTTATCTAACTATTTTCATATTAGTAGAGATCGAGATTATACGTTGATTGAGGGTCTAAAGTTTTGCATTGCTGAACGTTTTAAAGACCCCTCCATATTATCAATTGACTCCTAAGGGTTAATTTTTTATTTTTTAAAGTTTGCTAAATGCGGCTGAAAAAGAGTCTGTTTCCTCTTTGAATTATGCACTGCATACAAATGACCTAATTATTGACAAGACATTCATCGCTGGATGTTAAATGTTTGGGTTCAGCTCGCTCAGTTTGTAAATTATTCTCTATTAAATATTAATCTGTTTTTGTTGGCGTTTGAGCCCTGAAGATACTCAAGTAGAAACATACAAGTTCCTCCTCTTATGTAACACAGAAACAGAATTTTTTTTGTGTGTGGGGGGGAGAAACTCACAGATTATCTGGTCCAATTCCTCAGCTGATGGGGACAGATAGTGCTAAAAACAGTTGGACAAAAATAGAAATTTTATAAACTGAATCACATTTTTTACTTAGGAGGCGAGCTCGTTCTCAAAAAGAGCCTGTGATAAATGCTTCAGTAAGTGGAAATTTAGCTTGTGAACAATTAGCAGCCATTAAAGTCAAGATGCAGGAAGGGGCCGATCTGCAAACTGACAAATTGGACCTCAGCTTTTGCAGCGATTTGGCCGTTAAAAATCCTTGCTAACTTTTCCCAAGTGCTGACTGTTCATCCAGCACTAAGCTCAGCACTTTACAGACTCCTCTCTTTTGGTCCTTGGAACAAACCTATGGGGGAGAAATTGTTCCTCTCCCTGTCCTACAAGTGAGGAAGCGAGCTGGTGAGGTTAAATGAGGAGGCTTTACTTTTAACAGCGGAAAAACCACACCCAAGAAAAGAGCTCTTGAAATGCCATGAACTTCGTTTATAGCCTCCAGATTCCTTTTTTGACTGGGTCTGGAGTAGGGTAGGGATCCCACTCAGATGGGTGATTTCAAAATTCTACAGTCCTTTTAGTTTCTCAGGGTAGACTAAAGAAATTTTCACTGGTGTGAAAATCTGCTTTTCTTGAAAGCTGAGGCTGGAGGGGGCATTTGATTAATTGACTGACTGACTGATGATCTTTTGAGACAAGAGGAAGCCCGAGAAGTCTTTTGTTAAGTTCCTTTTCCGGTCACTTGCTCCTCTCTATTTCAAAGCCTTCGCACCAGGTGTCTGGGTTCCCTGCCTCCTTCCTTTCCTTCTCTCTCTCCTCCCACACCCTCTTTCCAGGCAGAGTCTTCCCCTTCCCTGGGGGCCTCACTTTGTCACAACCAGAGAAACCCTGGACCTCTCCGAAAGGAGGTATTATGGTTTGTATTTAGATGTCCCCTCGAAGCCTCATGTGGTAAGAGGTAGCTGGATCTAGAGTGTGTGATTACTAAATTAGTGCACTGATTGCTTTGGCATGGTTCTGCTGGGATCAAGGATGTGACGCTAGGATTAAGGGTATAAGGATTAAGGGTAGTAATACTGCCCACCCTAAAATCAGGTAGCCTGGATAAAATATAAAATATAGGAAGAAGCTGGTTAGGCCTTTTGCTTGCATCCCTTGCTTACCCTGCTGCCTTCCACCTGTCTGCCATGCAATCCTGCCCCGGACCCAGCTGATCGTGGATTGAAACCTCTACAAACTGTGAGCCAAATAAACCTTTCTTCCTCTAACTTTGGGTCTCGGGTATTTTGTCTCAGCAATGAGAGAAAAGTAACTAAGACAGGAGCTAAGTTCCAACAGGTTCCTCCTGTTTAAACGAGCACTTTCATACTGGAACAAAAACAGATACATGGACCAGTGGGATAGAATCAAGGACACATCAACTTCCTCAGACATATTCAAATACATGTTCTTTGACAAAGGGTCCAAAAGCTTATGTTGGAGGAAAGATAGTCTATTCAACAAATGGTGTTGGGAAAACTGGCTGTTTGTAGAGGAATGAAACTGGACCCGTATCTCTCACCATATATTAAATTAAAATCAAAATGGATCAAAGATCTAAACATTAAGACAGAAACATTAAACCTTCTGGGAGACAAAAGAGGTAAAACACTTGAAGACATAGGAGTAGGAAAGGACTTTCTAAACAGAAAATTGCACAGGAAATAGCAACAGGAATTAACAAATGGGATTACATTAGACTAAAGAGCTTCTGTACAGAAAAAGTGTCAATTAGTAGAGTGAAGGGAAAACCCACAGAATGGGAAAAAATCTTTGCCATCTACTTCTCAGACAGAAGACTAATATCTAGAATATACAAAGAACTAAAAAAACTTAAACCACCTAAAATTAATGACCCACTCAAGAAATGGGCTAGAGAAATGAACAGATACTTTGCAGTGGAAGAAATACAAATGGCCAACAAACATGTGAAAAAATGTTCAACATCTTTGGTCATTAGAGAAATACCAAATTAAAACAACACTAAGACTCCATCTTACCATTCTGGAAAGAATGGCAATCATTGGAAAATCAAACAATAACAGATGCTGGCATGGCTGTGGCGAAAAAGGAACTCCTACATTGTTTGTGGGAATGCAGACTAGTACAACCATTATGGAAATCAGTATGGAGATTCCTCAAAAGCCTGAAAGTAGAGATCCAATATGACCCAGCCATTCCCCTATTATGTATCTTTCCCAAAGAGCTAAAGACATCATACTACAGCAATACTTGTATACCCATGTTTATAGCAACACAATTTGTAATAGCTAAATTCTGGAAGCAGCATGTATATCCTTCAACAGATAACTGCATAAACAAAGTGTGGTATCTGTATATTACAGAAAACTACTTGGCTACAAAGGACAAATTAGAGTCATTTATAGGAAAACGGATGGATCTGGAAAACATAATGTTGAGTGAAATAAGCCAAACCCAAAAGTTTGAATACTGAATGGTATCCCTCATTTGAGCAAGGCAAAATACCAAAAAAAAAAAGGTAAAAAATGGATACAAAAAGACAAGAGGACAGATCTCACCCAACAGGCAAAGGATCCAAGGGAATGAGAAGAGGGCAAAGGGGGAGAGGAATGGGAATTCAGAGGAATAAAGGTATCCTATAAACAAGAACCTACTAACCCAAATTTAAAACAGTAACATGTACACTATGTACTACAGTCAACTTTGTGTAGTTTAGGCTTAATATTGCATCTATGTGGTTGTTTACATTGCTTGTTGTTATACACAAATGACACCAGGTATTATGGTCTGCAAGTTTGTGTAATTTGGGACACATTTTAATAAATGAGCACTTTCTCCCTAGTGCCAGCCCCACTGAGGGGCTCAGTGCAGTTCTTCCTCATGTGGAACAGGGTGTGTCACCCAGGCCACTTCCACTTGTGGGGCCTGAGGGAGGAGGCAGGTTCCAGGGTGAAGGCGCCGTGCATCTTTCTAGTGTTCCCAGGGGTACCTTGTGGCGCTGAGGCAGTGCTTTGAGACACTGCAAGAGAGCTCGGCTTTAGGACCCCATGGCCTCCGTGTCCCTCTCAGAAAAGCAGGTCAGAATGACTGTGCAGTCGGTGGTGTGGAAGGTGCTGGTTCCGGCCACCTGAGCCTCTTTCTCCCCGTCCCTGGGGGAGGTACAGGAAGGCAAGGGGTGCAGCCCAGCCGGGTCGCTGGGCATCAGGGCCTGCGGCAGCCTTGGCTGGGGCGCTGGGCACCTACAGGAGGGTTCAACAGGCTGTCCTACTCGGTGAGCTCCTCTGTGTCCTCAGAGAAGAAAGACACCCTGGTGAGGTAGAGAAAGGAAAAAGCAGGCCAAGCATAAGGAAGAACTGGCGAAGCCAAGTGCTGTGGTGACTGCAACAGGGTTGTTGCTAGTGGAGGAGGGCGTGTTCCTGGGTGGCCTCGGGGCAGACGCTCAGGGGAGAAGGTACAGGACCTGGAGTCCAAGCCAGGCAGTATCAGTGTTTTGTTGGGAGACCTTAGCCAACCAGGGGGCTTCATGCTACTTAGTTGCCTGGGCTGGCCCTGAACTTGTGATCCTTCTGACTCAGACTCCTGAGTAGCTGGGATAACAGGTATGTGCCACTGTGCCCGGCTGAGTAAAACATTTTTGAGGCCTTTGGGGTGAGGGCTGAAAACCCTACCTTTGCCTGAGTGCAGCGGGGTGTTGCGGATGTCTACGGAGGGCGTCTGGGTGGGTGGGCGAGGGCTGGCGCATGAAGCTCTGGGCGCCACAGGCTGCACAAGCATCCTAGATGTTGATCCAAGCTTAAAACGCCACGACTAAGCCTGCCTGTCTCCCTCGCTTAGATGGGAACTGAGTCACAGAGGACCCTGAGGCTCTCTCAGGGCCAAACCCATCCGTGGCAAGATTAAGCCTGAACCTAAGTCATTCCACTTGGAAGGTTCTAGGTCCAGGTCCGTCGCCGGCCAGCTGTGTGACCCAAGACAAGTGAATAAAATCCCCGAGCCCGGCTGCCCGTGAGATGAGCACGGTGATAAGCACTTCTCAAGATGCTTTTGAGGCTTGGCTACAAAACAACCAACCTGAAGGTGCTTTGAAAATCTTTCGACCTCATACTATGTAACATACTCCTAAAAGGAAAAAGAAAACCTCTACGCCCCCAGTGTGGCTTTAGTCAAGCTCCTTAACTCACTTTTGGGCAAAGAGCCTCCTTTACTCAGCCATCCTCGGTAGAAGTGGATTCTCTCTCCCCTCCCCCAGTTTCTGTGGTTTCTGTGCCTCCTTCCTAGGAGAAAAGAAAGCCCACTCGCCTGCCCAAATTTCTCCTCAGGTGGGTCCTTTACCACCACAGGAAGTAGCTGTTCAGCTAGCGCCTCCTGGTGGTTACTCTCACCACGCGCTCGCATCTCACTTCCGGTTTGGCCCTTCAGGGGAGGAAGGTCTTGGATGAACCTAGCGGGCCGGTAAGAGGATGGAGCTGCTGGGTCCATGGCAGTCTCCATCCCTGCACCGTGGCTACGGTGCAATCATGCTGGGACGGAGGTGTTTATGACAAGGGCTGGCCGATGGCTGCTCAGCGCCTTTGCCACAGGAGATGCCCCATGCTTGCTGCAGCAGCACGTGTATACACCACAGGCGATGCCTCTGGCAGTGTTAACACGAGATATGAAGATCTCCTTTGGCCAGCTCCCAAACACCCACCAGCATGCTCTACCCCAGCCACTGCCCATGAGTTGTATATATTTTAACTTCAGGACGCTTCTCTTTCCACACGAAGGGGATGATCAGATGTACCATCTGAAACTCCATGTATTTATTGGAGAATTTTCTATTGGGCTCTTCAAGGCCACCCCTGAGCGAGGCTACAGCACGGCTGCCGTCATTTTCCGTTCACACATGCGCGTGGAGCCGCCCGTCTGTAAGCCGAGCTCAGGCTTTCTTCCCCCTTCAGCTGGTTGGACAGGAACCCAGCACGGCCCCAGCTCAGGCTCAAGCACTGGGACGGCCCTGCCGCTGGGGGCCCTGCAGCCTGCCTGTGACTTCCGGCCTGCTCCTGTTCCGTCCCAGATGCGCCATCCTGGTTACAGCGCATTGTCACTGGGCGCCACTTGAACTTGCAGCTTGGCAGTTCCCATGAGACCCAGCTCCCGACGGGCAGTTCTGGCTGCAAAGCTACCTCATGCCCCCACGGAAGATTTTCACTTAATCAAATTTTACTTTATTTTTAGCACTAGTTCTCTGCTATGGCCGTGCTGGGGAGTCTCAGGGCTAGTTTATCACAAACTCCAGATACCTTCAGTGCTGTGATGTCGTTTGGGTCACATGGCATCTCCAGGTGTCACGGGCTGCTTGGAGACATTGGGGAGAGCGGCCTGAGCAGGGGCGTTCCCTGCCTTCCTTCTTAGGTGACGCTCTTGTGAATGCTAACTGAACATGCTAAGTTCCATAAAGAAAGAAAGTGAAGTTGATTTTTGCGGCATACCCCCATGTTGTTTTGGACCTTTATTTACATACTTCCCTCACGGACTGAGTTCCTTCAGGGCAGAGTCGGACGTCCAGCTCCTCTGCCTACCAGCCTTGTGGTCCTGGGAAAGCCACTTCCCTTCTCTGAGCCTCGGGGTCCCCGGATGTCTCAGTGCACAGCGCACAGTGGGGAGCACACAGTGGGGGAGAAGAACCGCGGCCTGGGTGTGGTGTCTGCACATGAGCCACACTCCTTCAGCGCCGCTCTCATTCTCCCCGCGAGCCCCGACAAAAGTCCCTGGACCTCGGTGCTCCAGGTAGTCTGTGCCAGTCTATGCCAGTCTATGCCAGTGCGTTAGCCGGCGCCAATGAGTGAGTGCACGTCATCGTAGGACAACATGTTGTTAACATGTGTGCATTTCAACAGGGCTCTTTCACGGTGACGCTAATGACGGGTGGATTGTCTGGGGGCCACCGCTGCTTGGCTCCAACCCATCTCCGCAGCCTGAGCTCTGCCACAGCCCACTCCTCGCGTGTGCTACGAGTCCAGGACGGCTGGGTGCGTGTGGATGTGGTGAGTGTGAGTGTTGTTTATAGAGTGGTGTATGTTTGTGTTGTCTGTGTGAGTCCTATAATTACAGTCCCCAGAGTGGGGACTAGGTTGCAGACTGGCCTAGGCACCGCCTCCTCACCTGCCTTGGGGGGCTCTGAGCCCTCCTCCAACTCAAGTGAGCCGCACCTGTGCCCGGATCTTTGCATCTCAGCATCTAGCCCGGGGCTCGTGCTTCAGGACGCTCAGCAGGGTACTACAGCACTCCTTCGCTCGTCGGTCTCTGAGTGCAGAAAAAGCTGTTTCGGGTTGGTCTTTTCACGGCGGTGCCGCAGTGCCCTCTAGTGGCTTTTCTCTGAACTTCTCAAGGTCTGCGATTGGTGGCGTTGGGTGGTGGGGCCTGGGAAGCCGTCCAGCCTCCCTTGGCCTTCCTTGTAGTTGATTTCCCCCCCTTCCTCAGAGCGGAACCTAGGAGGTGCTGAGCCTGTGCGAGGCCAGGCTGGGGCCAAGGTGGGGAGGGGTTGATACGGGGAGAGCGGGCCTTTCCTTCCCACCATCTTTGGCTTTTCTCTTCACAGGTGAAAATGCCTACACGATGTCCTCATTTTCCACGTGGGAAGGGCCAGAAGAAATAATGTGCGTGTCTCAGATAGTTTTATAAGTAATTTGTTGAAGGGGGAAGAAAATAAAGTAGGAGAGAAGAAGTTTGATTAACTCCACAAATTGGGAATGAGATCAAAAGGGTAAGAACCAGAAAAACGATAGGACTGGGGTGCGGGAGACCTCGGCCCCGGTGGGCACCCCCAACACCCAGGAAGCTCTGGAAAGCTTCACACACGTGTGGCCACAGTGTGCAGAGGTTCTGAGGGTGGGCCCAGGCTTGAGTTTTTATGATGCCTGGGTGGTTCTAAGGAAGTACATCACCTGTGAGACCCTTGGATCAGAATCCCAGTTTTGCTGCTTGACAGCTGGGCGACCACGGCATCTGCCTGGCGTCTTGCTTTTGGACGAGCGGGAGGAAAACACAGGAGGAGAGAAGAAGAGGGCTGGAGACAAGGAGAGGGATTGTGAGCAGTGTGCCTGGCCATGGGACATGAGGGCAGGGCTGGAGCTGTCTTTGCAAATGGTCAGCTCCTCCCAGGCCACCAGTACAGTTGTGGACACCCCTCTTGTTCTGTTTCCATTTCTGGGGCATCTGTTATTTTTTGCAGAAAGAGCTAAAACCACACCTTCACAGAGGGAATGAGCTAAATCCTTACCAAACATCAAGAAAGATGATTCACAGCCACTGAACAAGGCTGTGCACTATGAGGACTCCCACCACAGAGAAGGAGTGATGGTGGAGTACCGAGTTTCAGGCCACACGAAGCTAGAATTACAGTGCGGGCCTGTCTCCCCCAGGACACCTAGGATGAGTCTCGCGGACCCACAGCTCAGCCTAAGAAATAAAATATTACAGGCAGCCAAAATCTCTGCGTTCTCTCTGCTGATCCTTCTGATCTCTCACCTGTGACCAAGCTCCTGAATTTGGTGTCCATCATTTCAGGCATGTCTCTGTATCGGCCATATCCTCTTACATATTTTGAACCTTTTACAGTAAAGAAACCCTCCTCATGCAATTTGCTCTTTTTCTTGAAATTGTTTCTGGCATTTTCCCAAGTCGATACACAGATCTCTAATTCATGTGTTTGGTCACGTTTTTTGTGGTGCTGGGACTGAACCCAGCATACTCTCAGCAACCACATCACCACTCCCTTGTCACCGGTTAGTGAGAGCCGTGACCCCACCGATGGGCCTTCGGGTTGCTCCCAGGTTTTCACTGTCACAGACCCTCCTGCGTTGCATGGTTTTGTTCGGTATCCTTCTGCACACGCATGAGTTTCACAAGGGCAGGCACCCATGGATGGCCTCCCGGGCTGTGGGCGTTGTGCACTTCAAGTCTGTTTGCTGTTTACCCTCCTGCCGGCAGCACCCAAGAGTCCCTGCTGCTTAGTGCCCTCACCCACACTCCATACTGCCAGATTTCACGTGCACCAGCCTGTGTTCTTTATACTGTGCTTAATAGCCTTTTGTGGTATTAAAAAAAAAAACACAATGGGAGGATAGTTGTATGGGAACCACATGAACTCTATGCCCTGGATGATCAAGTCCTCAGCAATGTCTGGAAGGGGGTCGCCAAGATAAACTGCGCCATTGTTAATTCAGAACATCCTGCCACAAAGCATTGGAGGGAAAGGTATGTAGCAAGAGAGGAATTTGGAAAGGCTCATCGGCCATCTCCACTAACAATCTGCTTCAAGGCATCATCCTCTCATCTCGACCCTTTTGTCTGAAGGAATAAGTAGGGAACCCAGTCTCCCAGGTTTGCCTGGGCTGGTTGCAGTTGGTAGCAGTTGGCCTAGGGTCCTTGCCGCTAGCACCACCTTTGACTCTCCAAAGCATTCAGCTTTGAGAGATAATTTACACAAATATCTGCTAAAGGCAGGACGGCTCAGATTGATTTCTTATTCACGGCTGCTCTGCTGTGGCTCATGTGGATGTGACCGAGGACCAGCGAGCCGAGTTATGCAAGTCCTGGGGGACGAGGTGCCATTGTTGCTGTGGCAACGAGGTTCAAGATGGAAGTAGGAGCCCGCAGAATCTTTCAGAGGAAGAGCTGCCCACAGCCCAGGAGCCCTTTCCTTGAGAGAGTCCCGCTCCATCCCTGTGGAGTCCCAGCTGTGCTTCTTGGTCACTGCCCATGGGACAGCCAGCTCCTGGGGCAGAGCAACCTGGCAGGTGTCCCCTCCCAGACCCCTCCACCTCAGGCTCCATTCCAGGCCACCACACAGAGCTCCCTGCTGGCACTTTCAGGAGAACAGCTCCCGGGTGTGCTTCACGAGTTGTGGCCAAGCTCTTGTGACACTTCCTGGGACAACAAAGGGACCTTTGTGGGCAGCTGGCTCTAGCCAACAGTGTGCAGTGGTAGGACTCCCTCTGGCACGTTCCTTTCTAGACAGCCCTCCCCATCCATTCAGTCCAACATAATCTGGGCTCCTGCATAGATAATTGGGCCATTTAAATCAACCTGGAGAGATAGGTCAGGGCGGGCTTCCAACATCAGAACTTCCGGAGGAAATGGCAGGACAAAGTGGGGGATTTGCGGGGAGCCGCTCAGCGCATCATCTGCAGCCAGGGGTTCCCTCCCAGCGTTGTACCACCTTGGAGTGAAAGCCTTCAGCTCAGTGGCATGCTCACGTGATGAAGGCTTATCCTTAGAAATACGTCCACAAAAGATTTCCAGCTGAGCAGCCTCAGAAACCAAGGCTCTTACTTTGAAGGGCAGGCCCTGGAGGGTTACTTCTACCAGTGAAGTTTCCGGACTCCTCTGGGGGGCCACCTCCACAACTCTTTGGTAAGCAGCCCTGCCCCATGGCATCCTAGTTGATTACTGGACCCTGCTGTTTTTGTACCACCTGCATTAGAGAGAGAGAGAGAGAGAGAGAGAGAGAGAGAGAGAGAGCGAGAGCGAGCGAGCTAAGAGAGGAGATGGGCACCTGTATACGAATGTCTGTCACAGCACTATTGCTCTCCCAGGGATGGTAACACTACTTTCCATATTCCCCTTCATGCTCTAGGACCTTGATAAAAGTGTGTTAAGTGAAGGAAGCAGTCAGTTTGTCTCCTTGAGGGGTTAGTCCCAGACAGAGCTGACCTTGTGGAGTCTTCATGCTTTCTGCATTTCTTTCTGTTTCAGACTCTGTTCCTGCGGACAGACGTCTTTCATGCTTGGGGAAGATGACCAATTCCTAAGTGACAGCATTTCGGTTCTAGAAATGAAGGCAGCTCCGTGGTCTCTCCCAAGTCCCTTGATTGTCCCAGCGGGTAGCTGCTCCCTCATTAGGATGACAGGAAAGGCTCTGACTGGCCTAGCGTGGGCCTGTTCTCCACCCTGCCCCAGGACTGGGGATCAGTTGTGACTAGCAGCCCTGAGGAGGGGCAGGTCACCCAAAGGAAGCAGATGAGGAGGAGGAAGTCTGTGAGCAGATAAAAGCAGTCGCCTCTGGCACTTATTAGCTAACAGTACATGCCTGCTATTATTACCTCTATTTTCTGGTGAGGAAACCAAGGCTTAGAGAAGTGGTAGGATTTGCTCTGGGTCACACCGATAGTGACAGGACATACATCTGACCTGCTTGGTCGCAGACTACTTATGTGCCGCCTGCCCAAGCAGGGTTAGGTGACTGGTAGAGACATTTCACTTGATCACACATAGTCATACA
>PVJO010016687.1:0-41259 GCA_004026905.1 Hystrix cristata
CTATCTATCTATCTATCTGGACTGAATTTTCTACCACTGCTCTCCTGAGGTGTAAATGTATATCCGACTCGAGATCTTGGGACACAATGACATCATATATTCTGTCATAATTGATATGGAATCACCCAAATTTGTCAGATGTTACAATGAATCTAATTAAAATTTTGACATCTCTCACTTCAGCTACAAATTCTAAAATTATTCAATTTACCCGATCTATTTCACAAAAGCCTAAAAAATTAGAATACTCAATCCCTCACAGTCAATGAGGGCTTGAACCTTGAATCACAGACTATTACTCAGTATTGGCTAAGACTGATGGCTCTGGAGTCAGACCATCCAGGCTCCATCTCTTATTTCTTACTGTAATCATCGCACTGCAAAAACTCTCACAGGCTGTACTTGCATGTGCTTATATTGTCAAATACTTCCATTGTCAAATACTTCAAATACTGCTCTGACTCTTCCTGGCCTCAGATAAAGCTGACTAGTTAAACAGTGTGTGCTGGTTACTTCCATATGTCAACATGGCTAGGGGATAGTGCCCACTTATTTGACCAAGCACTACTGGATATTTCTGTGAAGCTATTTTTGTAGATTAAGTTGAGATTGGCAATTGGTTGACTTCAAGTAAAGGAGATTTCCCTTGATGGTTTTGGTGGGTCTCATCCTATCACATAAAAGGACTTAATTGACATTCCTCATAGGAAGAAAAACTGTGCCTCAAGACTATTATGTCAGCTCCTGCTAAGTTTCCAACTCTGGCCTGTCTTATAGAATTCAGACTCACCACTCCCTACTATCATGTAAGCCAACTCCTTAAAATAAATAGCACCTTGAATATACACAGTTGTTTCCTTTCCAGGATTTCAAGTTTGAGCCCAACCCTGCAACTTACTGACTTAGTAAGACTCTGTTTCAAAATAAAAAAAAAAGAGGGCTGGGGATATATGTAGCTCAGTGCAAAGGTTCTGGGTTCAATCTGCAGTATTGCAAAAAAAAAAGAAAAAAGTTTATCCTCCTCACTTTCCCTATTTTCCTTCCTTAACTCCAAATGAGAAAACTTTTTGCTAATTCCGAGATCAGCAAATATATACATTAAGAAACTGATGTGTCAAGCACAGATCATGTATTTTTTTTTTAATTTTTGAGGAAGTAAGAAAAAACCTAGAAGTAAGAAGTCACATAATTGTCTCAAGGGATAGTGACTTTAGGTCACAGAAAGGCGGGATGGGTTCTATAGGCTCAGGGCTACTTTGGGACTGGTGGCATGTAACCTATTCCTCTGGGGCTCACTTCCCCTGTTATCTTGGGTCCTGTAGAAGAGAAGAAAGACCCTTAGCTCCTATTATTAGATTCATGGGTAATTCTTCATACTCTGAAGTTCCTGGAGAAATGCACTGGTTGAAATGGGGTATCTTTGAGAAACCCTTTACTGTTTAAGAAATCCTTTCCAATTCCTTCCTTAACTTGGCAGAAGTAATAGCAGGTCATTTGTGATCTTGAGTCCAATTTCCAGTATGGTTTGTAGCTTGTATTTTTCCTAACAGCACAATAATGAAATGATGATAGCCATGGAACTCTTCTAAGCCACAGAACTGGGTTTCTTTCCTTCCTTCTTTTCTTCTTTCTTTCTTTCTTTTCCTTCCTTTCTTCCTTCCTTCCTTTCTCCTTTCTTTCTTTCTTTCTTTCTTTCTTTCTTTCTTTCTTTCTTTCTTTCTTTCTTTCTTTCTTTCTTTCTTTTTCTTTCTTTCTTTTCTTTCTCTTCTCTTCTCTTCCCTTCCCTTCCCTTCCCTTCCCTTCTTTTCTTCCCTTCCCTTCCCTTCCCTTTCCCTCCTTCCTTCCTTTATTCCACTTTACCCAGGATCCCAGCAGTCATGCCTGACAGGGGCTTGCTTTGTATGAGTTGTCCGACAGTGGAAGGCCTGGGGTGCACAACTGTGACCTTTTGTCTTCTTCCACCCGTGTGGCCAGAGAGCATAGGGGCTTCCTCAGGAGACAGCTGGTTTTGCTTCTTGGGAGCTCTGTTATCTCAGCAAACCTGTTAGGTAAGGTGATGAGAGGAGCCTGGAGTGGGGCTTGGACAGTAAAGCCCAGCCTTGCTCTCTGAGCCTTTCCTGCATGGTGAGTTCCAACACAAAGGCTTGCTTGGGTTTGGATGGGCAGTATGAGAACAAGGCAGATGGTCCAACTTGTTCATTTAACAAATACTGAGACACTTCTATATACAGGGCTTTCTCCAGACTTCTTGGCCTACAACAACTCTTAATGAACCCCCACTGAAGAGAGAGTTCTAACTTCTAACAAAAACATCAAAGGCATCAACAATGCTAGTCATTCAACAGAATTCACTTCTTCTAATTGCCCCACAGAGATACAATTGTAATCTTAAAGTGTATGTGGGTGCCATACAAATAATTTCACAGTCATGTTTATATCCATAAATAGTGTTTAGAACAAAAATAATATATAATTGCTGAATGGATGGATGTGTGGCTAGATGAAGTAATCAATGCTCTATAATCTGAGGGCTGAAGATATCTTACAGAAAACTCAAAAAGGGGTAGCCAGCAAAGTCAAGGAATATAAATAGCAATAGTTGGGGACAAATGTGTTTCTAGAGGACAGACTGATTCTGAAGACAGAATTTGGGACTCACTAGCCTTCCCTGTGCATCACTGCATTATCTAAAACTGCATGATAAGACAGGTGACATTTTGTAGATGACCACCTACAGGTGTTTGTCCTTTTTTGTAGCTATATGGAAAGGGAAAGTTAATAATCAAAAAGACCTACAAAATTGTGACTTGGTATTTCTGAGGTTGTGGGCTATTTTCTGACACAGGCTGAACTCTGATACAGAAAATGACCACCTTCTGTATTATGTGGGATGCTCACAATTCTGGAGGGAGAAATAGAATACTGCTGTCTGTTATAGGGACACTTATACAGAGAAAAAAAGAAATGCAGCTTTTAATATATTCGGATTCTCTTTGCTGGAAATGGCAGCCCCCTTTAAGAAAACCTTTGAGGACAGAGTGTGAGAACATAAATAAACCACAGTGCAGCTGTCTTGCTCTCTAAAGAAGGTTGGCATCTCTTATGCCACTGACAGATTTTATAGAGGTGTTGTCATTCTTTAATCATGATCATTATTGGAGGAAATGATTGAAATTTTAATTATTAAATAGAAGGACTGGCAGGACGCTCTCAGGGAGCCGGTGTGCTAGGCCATCAGTGCAGCCAATGTGCACCTGGGAGTCTGTGACCCCTGCCGCGCTGGAGTCAGCAGTCTGTCTACCTCCCACTGCTGCCTGTTTCCTAAAATGTCTGCATGCTGTTTGCTGCAGAGCCAGTGTTTAGACCAAATGCTCAGTAATGCGAAAATATCAATTATTTCCTTCCTATATTTAAATAAAGTACAATGGCCTTTGATTTAATAGCAAAGGAGCAATTTCCAAGACACAAAAACATTTCAACCATTAAGCATAAAGGCTATGCTTAAAGTACATGTTTGTTTTCTTCAGCAGACTGTGGGCACTATACATGTTAGCTCGGGCTCCTACCTCTGCCGCGTGCTGCACTGTGCCGGGCTTTAGACTGTGGCGAGGCAAGCTGGCAAAGGAGAAATACTTTGCCAGACATTTGTAAATGTGGGGGAAAGCAAGAAGCACCTGGTCACTGTGCCTCACTAGTGCCTTTGTCTAAGATTCATAATCACCAGCTGCCATTTTTGTGGTTTTTTTTCTTCTGAAAGCTACAGTGAATATCATTTCATCATGTTGATGGGCTAGAAACCCTTCGTCTGAGATAAGGGAGGACAGAGGTGAACACGACCACCACCAGGAGTGATTTGAAGCAAGGTTGGGCACTCTAGAACTGGTGAACTCTCCATTCTCCAGCAGTGTCCCTTGCCATCTGGGGACCTGTTACTGGCCTCATGGCCAAAGGAAGTTACCTGCAGGATGGGATGCATTTGTTTCAGCCCTAGGAGATCAGCAGACTCCAGGTAAGATTTGTCCTCTGGGTTAATGACACTGGAACCCTGATCCCACTTGATCATGTGCGTATGTGTACGGTTCTCCTTTACCAAGCTGTAATCTATAGGAAATGCTGTGTTCTTGTTCTTCTTCTTTGTGATGAACAAGGTCTCAGAACACATATTCTAGAATCTAGTGCACATTAAGTGACCCACTGGGTTTCTGTTGACTCTGAGAAAACCTAGGCAGTGTATTGCTTGGCACAAATTGGAAATCCGTAGGCAACATGTCTTGAGAGTGGAAAGCAGGTGGCCGGTTCCAAACAAAGCTGTGAGAAGGAAGGAGTTTCCCGAGTCCCCAGGGCTGTTAATAGGAATGCCTGGATCTCCTGGCCTTCCTCATGCTGCCCTCATTCTCAGAGATTCATTCCTGCCCCCTGCCCTGGGGTTTCCTCACAAACAGGACTTTTTTCTTGATTTTATCACCTCTGTTTAGACTTTCCCACTTATATGGAGATTTCTGCAATGTGTAGGATAGTAGCTAAGTGATAAGTTTTGCTACAGTTAAAATGCTTCAAGTCGGGTGAAATGGTGCATGCCCGTAATCCCAGTACTCGGGTGGCTGAGGCAGGAGGATCGCTCCAAATTTGAGGCCAGCCTGGGCTACATAGTGAGTTCAAGGCCAGCCTGGCCACCCTGGCCTTTCACAAAGAAAGACCTGTCTTGAAAAACCATAAAACCAAAACAAACAAACAAAAAACCCAAAAAATAAAAAAAGAAAAAAAAACCCCTAGTTTCAGTTGTTTTAGCTTTTCTCCTCCTCCTTCATAATTCAAGGGCGTTTGGTGACTTTCCACCTTAGGGGAGATTTCAGGCCCACAAATGGGTCAGTGGGGTCGGCAGAAACAATTGCATAGAAAGCAGGTTCTGTGGTGGTACTTGCATTATTCTATTTAGGTAAGATAATGGCTGTGGCTTTTTGTGAAGGACACATTTATCCTCCAAGTCACATGTCCCTCTTTCCTTTAACTCAAGCACCCACCCATCCTCGAGTCATTCAACTCCCACTGTGTACCTGTAGGATGTGGTGGGAACTGTACAGGAATAGTAGAAGCCAGTGAGGATAGTAATTCACCCAAGTGTCATGAAGGTCTCAGCGTAGAGCTGAGGACAAATTTGTAGGTAACACAAATAAAGTTTACAACAAAGCCTTTTTTGTTTTTTTCTTTTTTTGCAGGGGGTTGTTGCTGGGAGTTGAACTTAGCGCCTTGCGCTTGCTAGGTAAGTGCTCTACCACTTGTGCTAAATCCCCAAACCCTACAGTAGTGCTGTGAGCTATGCTATTTTTATGAGTTACAGGGGTTGTAATGAAAGAATTATTTCCTTGTGGGTGAGGAGAGCTTGATGGGATTGTGTGTCTACAGAGGAGAATGACTCTGAACAAGATCTTCAAGAGTGGCTTAGATATTGTTTGGGAATAATGGGCAAAGGACATACAGTATCCTGTGTTGTCTCAGACCCAACCAGACCTTTAGATTACCTAGACCAGTGGCAGCAATCCTATGGCACAGGTGCCACAGTGGGTTGTTTGTATCACTAAAAGCTCTAAAAGGTTTGACATCACTGATCTAGACTGTAAGAAGCCAAACTTGGCACTGGATTCACTTAGACGGATGTAAGACAAGAAATACAGCTTCTCTGCAGGGGGAATCAGAGGACATTTCTTGGAACTCCAGTGACCTCTCAGATTTAGGGAATGAGCTCATGTTGTTGAGTGTGGGAGCCATGCTGGGTAGAAGCCTCAGGTCCCCAATGTGCTAGCAGGTGATCCATGGATATAACTTCAAGACAGAAACATAACTTCTACCTCCACAAGCACAGCTTCTAGGGAAGTCTACAGCTGTGGCTTTCCATAGGTATTTATAGTTCCTTTACAGTCCAACCTAGCAAACTAGGAGTCATTTTTATGATAAGTAATTACTATCTATTAAATCAAAAACACTCCACCTACCTCAGGTTTCCAGGAACCAGAACTTGAAGGTCCAAGTTGTCCTCAGAGAAGAAAAATAGGTTTCACTAACCAGTGGCTCAGAGGAAGGAGCAATGTGCAGAGGAATGCAAGTCTGAGGAAACAGAGAGTTCCAGAACTGGAGAAAGTCCAACTTACTGAGACAAGTAAGAGGCACTGGTGGACATAAGAGAAATGGTAGGAAGATAGGAAAGAAAGAAGATGAGGCCAGAGGGGCAAGGTGTTCAGAAAACAACTAGATTATACTAAGGAGCTTAGATTTTAAGCTGGTAGGGAATTATTGACCGAGGTGGTTATGATCATATTTGTATGGTATTGGTATAAAGGCTAGGTCACTGGACAACCTCACTGGAAACAGGATGAGATTACGTTGTTACAACAGTTTAGACAAAGGATAGGAGGACCTTGTGTTAGAAAGAAAGAGGAGGTAGATGTAAGAATTATTTACTTGCTGGAATCAATTAGTAATAGGTCAGAGTGAACTGTCCATGGATGACCACAAGTGCCATTCACTTGAAGACTGAGAGAAGAGGTAATAGGGCAGGTTTGCATGTGGGTGACAGAAGAGGTGGGGAAATGAGTTCAAATACTGGCAGTTCACATTTGATGTGCTTATGAGAATTCCAAGTGGATATATCCAGTAAACAACATGAAGTATAATCCTGGAGCTCAAGAGTGTTCTGAAAGATAGACTTGGTGTCCATTAACTATAGACAGGAGTCAGAACTACCAAGATAAATGAAGTGACCTGATGGGGGACTTGGTTGGAGAAGAATGAAGTACAAAGGATGGTTCCCTTGAGAATAGAAAGAGTTAAAAAGCAGGCAGAAGACAAGCTTGTGATGTAGGCTGTGAAGCATGCGATTGGAAAGAGGCCAGAAAGGCAAAGTGAGAGGGGTATCCTAGCAGCTAACAGAGGAGGGAACATTCAGCAGAAATGAATGTGGCAGGCTGCAATAAAGGGCACTCACTAGAGTAAGGATCTGACCAACTACACCTTGTCTCATATTTTTCATGTTTACACGATATTTGTATCTATAGACCACCTCCCGATATAACCAAAATCCATTCCATTTAGAGAGATCAGATCATATGTGAGTCTGAAATCATTTATGCTTGACAACTTTACCTATATAACATTCTTTTAATTTTAATCACAACATCTAGAGAAGACCTAGATTTCCAGTGATCCCTGACATTATTCTGTTGAAATACCACAGGGGGAAGTATTTTAGGACCTGATTTAGTATTCAGTTCATATTGTAGCACATGCTCTCCCATTACCCAGAAGCTAATGACTATCTAAATTAGTTATATGGCCCAAAGCAAAGATAAAATGGTTAGTATGTTTGACCAGTCATTAAAGTGTGTCTTTCTGGAAAAATTTCCTCTTAAGTGAAATGACACCATCATGTTCTATCAGCAGTATAGCTAACCCTTATTAAAAGGTCTACTTTGAATGTCTCCCCAGGGTAATCATATAAAAAAAGAATCAAAATTTAATATGTCATTAACAGAGGTTGGCTTGCTGAAAAATAAGCAGAATTAGTTGAAAATTGCTGCTAAAACATCCTGTAGCTACAAACATGACTCTGATTCTCTAGAGAATAGTAGCAATAAAAACCACATAGGAAATGTTTTGTATCCCCAAAGTTGGCATACTTGAAATAATCAATAATTTTAGTTCAATGCTGACTTAATAGATTTTATAAAAAGGACCACAGTCTGAGGCTAATAAAATTTATTTTTCATTAGGATCCTTTGCTCAACTTGTTTGGTAGATCACTCACGATAAACAAGGCATCATTCTAGGCTGCAGGGTGTACAAAGATGTTAGAAGTCCTCGATGGAGTAGATTACAGTATACTGGAGGCACCAAGACAGGCAGAGAAATAAGTATTTTTGTAACTGCTACTTACAGAAAAAAGCACGTAATGATAATTCTGGGTAACTGAGTACTGCAGGGTTCCTAGGTCTTTGTGAGTACTGTGACATTATAGGAACAGGTAGCATGTTGCACTCAGCAGAATTCCTGAGGTATCTGGCTTCAGCCCCACCCTGGGAAATGACTGACAGAACCACTGGATTGACCTGAATGTCTATATCTAAGTATACAATATTCCAATTTCTTGGTCTCTGTAAAATGAAATGTTATAGTTAAAGGCAGAATGCTGATTCCAAAATAAGAGAAAGACCTAAAGAAAAAATAGATCAATCTCTGTAATCAACATAGACACAAAAATGCTCAACAAGATACTGGCAAACAGAATGCAACAAATCATTAAAAAGATCATACATCATGACCAAGTAGGCTTCATCCCAGGACTGCAGGGATGCATTTCAACATATGCAAATTAATAAATGCAATATACATCACAAAAACAGAAGCAAGGGAAAAATTACATGATCATCTCAATAAATGCATAAAAAGCCTTTGACAAAGTTGAACGTCTGTTCATGAAAAAAGCCCTGAAGAAAATAGGTATAGAAGGACCTTATCTCAGTCTGATAAAAGCTGTTTATGACATATCAATGGCCATCATCATATTAAAAGAGGAAAAACAGAAAGCCTTTCTTCTAAGATTGGAAACAAGACAGGGATGCTCACTATCATCACTCCTGTTCAATATAGTATTTAAAAGAAGCAAGAGGAAAAAGTGTAAGGGATATGTATAGGAAAAGAAGATGTGAACTTATCATTATTTGCAAATGACATGAAGACCCAAAAATTTTTACCAAAGATTCCTAGAATTAATAACCAAATTCAGTAATGTAGCAGGATATAAAATCAACATGAAAAAGTCAGTAGCATTCCTGTACATCAAAAGTGAACTTACTGAAAAAGAAATTAGGAAAACAATACCACTCACAATAGCATCAAGGCAAATTAAACACTTAGGAATTAACCTAATCAAGGAAGTGAAAGACCTCTACAATGAAAACTACAGTACTCTTCAAAAGGAGATTGAAGAAGTCAACAGAAAATGGAAAGATATCCCCTGTTCCTGGAGAGGTAGAACCAATATTTTCAAAATGATCCTACTTCCAAAACTGATCTACAGATTCAATGCAGACTCAATCAAAATGCCAATAACATTCCTCATAGAACTAGCGAAAACAATTCTAAAATTCATAAGGAACAAGAAGAGACACAGACTAGCAAAAGTAATCCTGGGCAACAAGAGCAAAGAAGAAAGCATTACAATCCTGGACTTCAAATTCTACAGTGACAAAAACAGCATGGTATTAACACAAAAACACAAATGTTGATCAATGAATGGAACAGAATAGAGGATGTAGAGACAACTCCAGGCACATTCATCTACCTGATCTTTGACAAAGGCATCAAAAATATACCCTGGAGGACTCTTTAACAAATGATGCTGGGAAAACTGGCTATCCACATGCAGAAGATTGAATCTAGACCCATAGTGTTCACCATGTAATCAAGTAAAATCAAAATGGATCAAAGATTTAAATGTTCAAATAAATAATTTGCTGAAAGATAAAATAGGTAAAACTCTTGAAGGCATAGACATAGGCAAGGACTTTGTAAAGATAACCCAGTTGCACAAGAAATAATAACAAGAATCAACAAATAAGATCATATCAAATTAAAAAGCTCCTGTACAGCAAAGGAAACAGCCATCAGAGTGAAGAGACAACTTACAGAACGGGAAAAAAAATGTACCAGCTATTTCTTGGATAGAAGACTAATATTTAGAATATGTAAAGAATGCAGAGAAATTAGACCACCCAAAATAACAGACCCTATCAAAAAGTAGGCAACTGACATGAATAGACAATTCTCAGAAGAAGCAAAAACAGCCAATAAATACATGAAAAAAATGTTCAGCATCTCTGGCCAATAGAGAAATGCAAATTAAAACAATAATTCTTACTCCAGAAAGAGTGGCTATCATCGAAAAATCAAATAAGAACAAATGCTGGTGAGGCTGTGGGAAAAAACAAATCTGTCTACATTGTTGGTGGGAATGTTAACTACTAGTACAGCCAATATGGAGATCAGTATGGCCATTCCTCAAGAAATTAAAGATAGAGATTCCTTTTGATCCAGGTATTCCCCTTCTAGGTATCTTCCTGAAAGAGTTAAAAACATGTTTTGCAGTGACACATGTATACCTATGTTTATAGTGGCACAATTCACAATAGCTAAATCTTGGAAGTGGTGTATATGTCCATCAACAAATGAATGAAAAAAAGAAATGTGGCATTTATACACAATGGAGTAAGACTCTGCCTTAAAGAGTAATATTCTGCCATGAATCATTTGTAGGAAAGTGGATGCACATTGAAAACATAATGTTAAGTGAAATAAATCAGACACACAAGCTCAAAAACATATTGCATGGCTTCTCTTATATGAGAAACCCAAAGTATAAAAAATTAAAAAGTAAAACAAAAGATAGATCATAGGAAATATAGAGATAGATCTTTGGTGAAAGGAAAGGGTACCACGAGATAGGAGGAGGGAGGGGAGGAAAAAAGGGTGAGAAAAAGAATTAAGATACATTAGTATATGTACCAATTCCCCTTGAGGAATGTAATCATTATGCACTACAAACATGCATCAATAAAAATAAAATATTAATTAAAAGAAGAAAGTTTTCATTAGTAGACAAATAGAAAAACGAAGCATCAGTGAAATGATCTTTCAAAGGGATCCACAGTGAACTTCCCCTCAAATCCTGACATAACGGTGCCTAAATTCTCTTGCTAATCCCAAGCGAAACAAATTATTTAAATGTCAGGTAAAACTATTAGGCAATAAATAAAAGTTCCTCCACAATGGCTTTTCCATCCACTGCTGGCCAGATCACTGTTTCTGTTTACTTAGCCAGTTTCATGCACAGTGTCACCATGGAGGTCCAAGTCCTTCAGGGAGATCACAGCTACTGATGTGGGGCTCTGGTCCTTGTGGTCAATAACAACAAAAATACCTTCATAGGTTGATGTCCTTGCCAGTTGAGTTGTGGAAGTCACACATTGTGATTTCTTAGCAAGCTCTTCAAATCACTGACTCCAGCACCTTGGAGTAGATGAGAAGCGGCACCAACAAGGACCACAAATGCAGAAAACCAGGCTTTATTCCTGTCTTCGAGACAGGCTTGAGTGGCTTCTGATTCAGGCTGTGATGTCTCAGGGCTCTGCCGATGACTGTGGGGGGGGGGTGTTTGCTTCCTGCTGGGGCGCATTCTGAAGGGTGACCTATTTCTGGCTTGCTTCTCTGAGTAATGAAGACTTCTTAACATAGGGTTTTAATCCATATTTTCCTAAATTCTGAAGCTCTTCATTCTTTCTTACAGAGCTGGATTTCATTAGTTTCATTAACCTGAAAGGTTTCTCACACTATTTTTATAGCACAAATCTGCTGGAGATAGATTCTCTCAGCTTTTGTCTATCTGAATATGTTATTTTTTTCCCTCTATTTTGAGGACATTTGAAATTATATATGCCAATTTTGGGGGCTAATACTTCAAAGATGTTTCTCACTTGTTTCTTAGTCTCCATTACTTTTGGTAGAAAAGTTAGCCCCTCACTCTTATCATTGTCTCTGTATACATAATGTGCCCTATGTTCCACATTCTGCCAGTTTTTAAGAATGTTTTCTTATCCTTGGTTTTCAGGAGCTTGATTATAATGTACTGCTACACAGTTTTCTATCACTCTTATTTGGAAGTCACTGTGCTTTTGGATCTTTGTTTTGATGTTTTTCATTAATTTTGGAAAAAATTCCACCATTATCTTTTCATATACTTCCTTCTCTTCTCCTTCTTTTTCCTCTTCTTCTCCTTCTTCTGTATTCTCTCTTTCATTTCCTTCTGGGTTCCTATTACATGTACTTTGTAAGTTTTAGATGTTGTTCTACATATTGTGAATACTTTTTTTTTTTTTACTTTTTCTTTCTTTCAAGCTTTAATGAGGTACAATTGACAAATAAAATCTGTGTATATTTGGGGTATAAAGTAGGATGATTTGATATTTGTATACACTGTGTAATAATTACTACAACTGAATTAATCAAGACATTCGTCACCACACACAGTTACTCTTATGTATCTGTTTCTGTGAGTGTGTGGTGAGGGCTCTTGAGATTTATCGTTAGCAAATTCCAAGTAAACAATACAACATCATTAACTGTAGTCATCCTACTGTACCTTAGATCCTCGAGCTTCTGTTTGAATACTTTATATTGATCCCTCCTCAAGCTCACTGCCACGTCTCTCTGCAGTTCAGTTTTCTGCAAACCTACTAATGATTCAGTCAATTTTGAAAACATATTCTCTTCTTTTAGTAATTTCGTTCATTTTGGTTTCTTTTTTTTTTTTTTCGTCTCAGCTCTCTGATGGGTTAAAAAAAATTCCTGAAACTACCTAGTTTGTTTGGCTTGTTCTCTTCATGATAGTAGGAATCTAGAAAATAGCTTTATATTTTCTTCTTTGGTTTACTAGTTTCTGTTCTTACACTCATTTATTGTGGTCTGTTTAGAGAGAAACTTAAACAATTCTGCTTACTTATCTAAGTCAGACACAGCTAATGTTAGGGCTTGAAGGTTGAGTTAACATATTAAAAGATATTAAAAGATAAGCCTGTACCTCCTGAGATTTGCCATCTTTTGTGCCGAGGCGCACTCTCGAAATAAGGTGAGGGCCTGATCTTAAAGAAATCTGAAGCCATATTTTTACCACTAACATCTACACACACAGATACACAGTCACAGGCATAGCCAGGGATAGGTCCTCTGACAAGTGATCGATGGACTTAAAGTGATTAAGTAGAGCACACATACAAAAAGAGAGAAATTCCAGGGCCTTGTGGCAAGACTGTGGTTCTCAGGCTTGCGACACCCAAGCAAAGTTAGATAATGCTGAATTTTTATCTTTTATTTCTGGTGACAGAAATAAAATATTGTTTTTAGGGTAAAAGAATTAAATCTAGCTCTAAAGTTCTAGTCTAGGCTATCATACACAAGCCAACCTTCTCTCTATAGTGTCCCATCTCCCCAGAGACTTAGCTTGCTTGTCGCCGATTTCATTTTTCTTCTCATTTTTGCCTCTGGATTAAGAAGCCTCTCTCATTACGGCTCATCAGTGTCCCGCTGCTGAATGAGCCATTTATGATGATAAATAGTTGTCTTTTTCAGTGTACTGGGAAAGCAGCATTTGGAAAGAGACTTCTTCCATCCATGCTTCTCAGTCTTCTTCCATCCATGCCCCTCAGCCATTTATTCATTCATCAATCAAGATTATTGAGGATAGACTGTGTGCTTGGCCTTATGTAAGTCATTTCATAGAGGCACATGTAATACGGACACAGTTACAGTCCATATGGAGCATATAAATCACTAACTTCTAATGAGTTCAGTTCAACATACATTTACTAAGTTCTTGTATGTGTTGGGCATACAATAGCATAATGATTAGTAAGACAGGCGTCTCTCCTCAAGCTTATAAACCCAGAACGTAATTTCTGTACAATGCCTTAAAGCTTTACAACAGAGAAATAAGCAGATTGCTAGGGCGCTGCAGATTGAGAGGTGGTAGAAAGGGCTTTCTGGAAATGATGGTGCCCGAGAGGAGCCCCAAAGGATGTGGAGAAGCCAGCCAGGAGCCACAGAGACTGTCAATGCTCACTGCATAGTCATGCTCCTCTCCTTCCTCATTATCAGGACATCTACTATGTGCCCAGAGAAAGCCCACTTGCTCAGCTTTATTTGCATTAGGGCTGGCCAATGAGCTGTGAACAGAGAGATCTGGGGAGTCCAGAATGCTCTGTGCTCAGAAAGGTGGTCCTGAAAAAAGGGTCATGGGTCCCTGATGACCTGGAGGTCCCACACTGTCTCTTAATTTCATATATCCATCCTTATTTTATGTGAGAAGGGATAAACTTCTATTCTTTCTAACTTAGAATGAATCTTCACTTTTTTTTTTTAATAAATGGCCAAACTTAATCATCAACCTAAAATTAATGTAGCAGGAGCAGTGTCGATGGAAAAAGAAAGTAAGTGGCAGGTCTGGGCCCTTGTGTCTCACCCAAAACACTGTAGGAAGTAATGGGGCTACTGCTACTAGAAGAAACACAAGACTTCCAGATAAGATATCTTTAATCTATCTATCCTTCCAAAAAAAGGGAAGTGGGTGGGGAATGTTCAGGCAGGAAAATGAACAACAATTGAAATAAATTTCTATCAAAGTTTGGCCAAAAAGGGCAACTGAGACATAATATATTCTGAATAGAAATATGAGGATGTATTTGGGCAAAATGCTACTGAGGGAGGAGTGAATGGATTTGTTGGGCAAAGGGCTGAAGTCTATAGGATAAGTATGGGAACAAGTAAGAATTGGCTCTGGAGTTGGATTCCACCTATGCTTTATTTAAGCAACTCAATTATAGGGTTATATGTTCTACATTGTCCTGTTCACTATAGTTAACAATAATTGCCGTCCAGAAGGGGAATGGAGCTTTATCTCTAAGAATAAGTAAGGCAGCATCTTCAGGCTCACAAGGAGGAAAAGTCAAGGCAAAATTCACTGTCCATAACATATGCATTCACCACTTCTTGCAGTCTGCAGAGACCAAACCCTAAACCAAAACACTGAGTCTTGCACAACGTTGAGGTGTCAACCATAATGAACACAGAGATAAATAAAATATGTCCTTTACCTAGCAAGAGGTACCTCAGGGCTGACACTGTTATGTTACACTTGCTGTAACCAGACTTGAGCCCTTTGTCTTACCTCCCCGTGAGAGGCAGAAGAACACCAACCTGCCTTTTCTCAAAGATGCTATAGCTCAACATTAATAATGATGGTAATAATAATTGTTCTAGTTGACAATCAGCTAATGCCTACAAAGCACTTATTCTATCCTTGGTATTGCTATGCTGAGCATTCTACTTATAAAATTGTCTTTACTTTGCCAAATCTGTCTATGAGGTTGGTACTCTTTTTTTTTTTTGCTGGAAAATCACATAGCTAAAAATGAACTCTGACTCAGGTCTAAACTCAGGAAGTCTGAACTCCTGACTTACAAAAAGAAATAATGGCCTATAGTTTGTGCCATAGACCTATGTGTTTGCTTATATGTTTTAATTTTCTTACTATTTTTAATGTCATAGACTCTTTATGGTATTAACTAAGATAGTCTAAATCTTCATTCTTCTTGTCAATAGCTCCACCAGTCCCTTCTGCTGGAGCTGGGAGTAAATAATTCTCTGCACTTGTCATGTCTTTTATGTGGAGGCAGCTCAGTTATGAACACTCTCAAGGGTGATTCATAATGGATTGAAATCCCTAAGTGCAGGGCACATGACACAGCTATCTTTCTGCGGTATATACCCAAAAGAAGAGAAATTAGCACTTCATAGATACATCTGCACTGCCATGCTCACAGTGGGATTATTCATGGTAGCCAAGATACGGAAACAGTCTCAGTGTTTACTGAAGGATGAATGGATAAAAAAAAATGTGGCATATATAATGGAATATTATTTAGCCTGAAAAAATAAGGAGATATTGCCATTTGTGACAACATGGATGAACCAATGGAACATTACACTAAGTGAAATAGGCCAGACACAGAAAAATAAATACTACATGATCTCACTTACATGTGTAATCTAAAAAAAAGTCGAATGAATAGAAATGGAAGAAAATGATAGTTTCCAGGGATGACATGGAGAAAAATGGGGAGATATATAGATCAAAGGGTACAAAGTTTCAGGAAATTAGGATGAATAAGCTTGGAGATATAAGGCACAACATGAGAACTATAATTATAATATTGTACTATAAAATGGAAATTTGCTAGAAGAATAGACCTCATCTTCTCTTGCCACACATACAAAGAAAAGGGTAACTGTGATGGTAGATATGCTAATTTGCTTGTTAGGAGCCATTTTACTCTCTTTAAAGAAACTATGACCTCATGTAGTACACTGTCTTTTCTTTCCTTTTTTTTCTTTTTGGTGCTGGGAATTGAATGTATACTTTCTATACAATAGAAAAATAAGAACGAAGGGGATGGTGGAGTACACTTTTATATATGATACAACTGGGCTGGAGGGCATGACTTGTATGTAGACTAGTGGGTTTTCTAACACTGAATTTCAGAATTGTGAAAAGCTATTCATATAAATTTAGGAAAAGCCAGACTTCCTGGAAAGCAGAGCAGAAGACAGGCCTCTGTAGAGTACCTGCTTCCAAAACAAACATAGAAGCAGAGAATGACAATTTTATTCTTTCCAGTCTTACCAGGAAGTCACTCACACCTCCCTTGAGAGGCCAGATTTGGATTGTGGCTGCACCATTTACAGGTACCGTGTAACCTTGGGCAGTCCCATGAGGAACACACTGACCACTCCATGGCAGTACCTGGCAGAGTGCTCAATGCTTAGTAAGCTCTTTATGACCCTCAGCTCATGGGATCGTTATTTTCTGTCATTTCAGACCCACCCCCCTTCAGCACAGACTGAAGCTCTTCTTTCTTATAGCACTGAGGCTGTTAATTACAACAGAGGAAACTTCCAGCTCTTTCAGGACCTGGACATATGGAAATGGAAGTCCCTTATCGGCCAAGTAGCATTTCTTGATATATTTCCTAATGATGCCCACCAAAATGCTGCCAATATATTCAGAGTTGGCATTCATAGTGGCCAGAATAAAATCTAGTTTGTGAATTTGCATGAAAAAGTTATGTATTTAATTTCATTAACCTCTACCTGAAAGTTGGCATTTCCTTAAGTAATGAGTACAGGCATCAATCTCAGTAGTATCAGTGGTATCTGTGAGTTTGGTATAAATGAGAATCACAGACATTTCGTATCAGTTTAGGGCTGCTGCAGATAGTTTGACATGCCATCTATATTTCCAGTAGGGCACACCTGCTCACTGCTATCCTGTCGACTGGTGTGATGCAGCTGGGACGTGTAGGGAATGCAGGAGTCTACTCTCTAAACTGTGGACCCAGATAGAACTGTTGCTTCCCGCCACAATGGTGTTCTGATTGTTATGAGGAATGAGGGGAGTCAAACAGTACTGCACAGTTTAATGTTCTCATTCAAAAGCAAAACCATTCTTCACCCAGACTTATCTTTAAATAATAAAATGTAACCTGTAACTTGCTTGTATAGATTGAGCATGTGTAACCTAAAAATCTGAAAACCAAAATGTTCTAAAGTCTGAAATTTTTTTGGCACTGACATGATGCCACAAGTGGAAAATTCAAAACTATAAAACTGTTTCATGTACAAAATTATTAAAAATCTTGTCTAAAACTACATTCCAATTATGTATAGGAGGTGTACAGGGAACATGAGTGAATTATGTGTTTAGATTTGGGTCCCCTTCCTCAGATACCTCCTTATGTATACGTAAATATTCCAACATCTGAAAAAAATCCAAAATCTGGCTCAAGCAGTTCAGATAAGGGATATTCAATTTGCATTTTAAATGTATTGGCTTTTATTTAATGCATTAATAAAGAAGCACATATTAAAGTATTTTATTACTTTTATTATTTTCCAGCTGCATTTTCTTTTGAAACTTATTTATCTCATGTGTTTTAAAAATATTCAAGATAGTGCCCAAAGTTTTCATGAAATTGCCAAAGGGCCCATGGCACAAAATGGCAAAATCTCTTTACTGGGAGTGTGGGGATTTACAGCAAGAAAATAATCAGAATCTTAAGAAAATTTGCTGCTTCTGATGGTCAGTGAAAAATCAGAATTCAGGGACTTGAGCTGCATTTAGTAATTTTCCTCCCTAAAATCTTGTTTTTGGTATTGCTACTTACAATTATAATTGAGATACGTTTGAAAGGAAAACAGCTCAAATGTAGAACTCAAATGCCCAAAATGCTCGTCGCTGAGAAAATCCAAATATCTGTGTTTCCAACTCATGTACAAAAATACTTTAAACTTAGGGCTGGGGATTTAGCTCTGTGGTTAGAGTGCTTGCCTAGCAAGCACGAGGCCCTGAGTTCAATTCCCAGCACAAAAAAAAAAAAAATTTTAAACTCAAAATGTTGTTGAGAGTTCCTCACCATTGATGATGGTGATTAGAAAGACCAATTAAGATGTGTTGTGTACATATACCAACCCCCCATGATGAGTGTAATCACTGTACTGCAAACATATCATCCTAATAAAATTAAAAATTAAAAAAAAAACTTCTAGGGAAAAATAGTTTGGGGAAGTCAGGGAAGCTAGGAGGTACAAACTGCTGACGTGTTTCTTTTTTTAATTTTACTTTTTTATTAGTACATGTTTGCAGTACCTTATAATTTCAGTCATCATGGGGAGTGGGTACATGTACAGCATTTGACACTCGAGGTTCAGTCACACAGCCATCAATTTCCAAGCACCAGAGATGTGCTGGAATTAGTGTGGAATCTCGACACTCTTTGGGCTCTAACTGGGACATTCCATAATTACAATGAAATGATTCCCTGCTTCACCGGCTCATATCATCTGTAAAGAAGTTATCCAACCTGTGAAGGAAGGGGATGGAAATGGAGAGCTAACTTAGAGGAGCTGCTAACAGAGTAACCAGGGGGCGAGCTGAGGTGAAATGACTTTGATACAAACCAGCACACACGGTTCTAATTAGGTGTAAGACAGGCAAGGAAGTGAGTATTATATCTGTTAATTAACTTGGATGATGTTGGATAGGGAGGCATCCTAAGGAAGAGCCAGGAGCACTTAACTCACCAGTGTAGTTAATTATTTGGGAACATTGTTCTTGTGTAATTTCCTACCCCACATTTGGAAAAGATACTTTGCTTTAAAAGTGTTGAAAATGTCAAGTGACACTTCTTGCAGGCTTCCAGGAGCTTGTAGCGGGGGTGAAAAAAATAGTGGAGAACTTTGTTTAGGACAAGGTGAACAAGGAAAGGTTAGGAAGATGTCCTTCCATAATTCATTTGCAGTATGGTAAAATAAAATTGCTGTAATTTTATTTGGGGGAAATCATAGATTATGTGAAAGGATACACTGCTTTGGTGGTGTTCCATAGACTACCTTACAGAAGTATTTTTAATTTTTCTGTATGATAAGTGGAAAAATATTAAAATTAGGAAGATTAGGTAGATACGTCACATGATGAGGGTATATAAATGCATTGCTCATATATCTCTCCTGGCAGTGGGAGCAGATTCCCACTGAAGAATGTCTATTCCAGCCTCTTGGCTCCCCAGTCCAGTCTTGGAGGAAAAGAATATATCAGCTTTGTTGGATGGAAGTTCATATAGAAGATGGTGAAAAGTGGCCCGAAGTTGGCACAGTCGTTTGAAGTATAAATAAATAATGATTGTACCTGAGCTCTACCACATGAACTGACTTAGTAAGGACAAATGATGCTGTTTCACCGTAGCTGTTGTGAGAACAATGGGCTGACAGAATACATAGACCAATTATAGGTGTCTTTTTCAAGATTTAGAGTCTGGGTAATTTATTCCTAAGAGAGTTCACCATATGATTTGTCATTCAACTGAACAATTTTGAGAGTGAAAGGGAACCTATTAGCAGGTCCTCAAGAACAATGGCAGAAGGCAACTTGCCTTGGCCAAACCAAAGTGTGGTTCTCACCACTTCTCACACCGCAGTTCCGTAATTGTGTCTTTGCTTGTTCATATACACTATACCTTTCTTTGTACTACGGTTTCCATTGGAATGTGAAGTTCACATATGGTAGTTATATGTCATTGTACTTTTTAGTAACATAGACAAATACTGCATAATATCACATTCATGTAAATAATTATTATTTACCATTATTATAGTTACACATGTAATTAATTTACAAAATAGTATATTTTCCAAGGGATTAAATCATTTGACTCTTAAAATAGCTAAATGGCTTCTAAAATTTTCGAGTGGTTTATTAAATAAGAAAATAAGCTCTATGCAGATACACTAACACAATGATATATAATCATTATATAGTAAATATTTAGTATAAACTTTAATAATCAGTAACATACTGATTTTACCTTTATTACTATATACTAGGAAGGTAATCAAATAAGTAAAAGGTACTTTATAGGCAACAACTTTTTTTTTTTTTTTTTGTGGTGCCGGGGATCGAACTCAGGGCCTTGTGCTTGCAAGGCAAGCGCTCTAACCGCTGAGCTAAATCCCCAGCCCTTTAGGCAACGACTTTTTGAGACACTTTTTATAATAGCAAAAATATTTAAATCTCATATATAGGTTATAAACAAATTATGATATATTTATGAAATAGAACATTATAGGGCAGTTTAAACAGTTTATACATTGACTATAACAAGTTGGGTAAAAAAAGAAAAATGTACATTTGCCTGTACATGTGCAAAGCACTTCTTGAATGATAATCATTGCTAAGGGATTACCCCTAGAACTTGTGACAGAGACATGGGATAAAAGAATCGTGACTTATTGGAAAACAAAACAATAAATTTAGGATTTCTTTTTGAAGGCAGATTATTTTACTTTTAGGCAGTTTGCTTTACCTCTGTCTTAGGAGGAACATGAAATGTTAGGATGCAACCTGTAATGTGTGGATCTTCCACAGCAGGGATCTCGGGGCACTCCAGTATGGAGGCCAGGCCGGGCTTGCTCTGCAACCCCTTCATCTCTCTGCTTGGCAGGTACCAGGTACTTGAAGTTAGATCAGGCCACCTGATTTGCTCAGGACAAAGAATTGTGTTACCGGCACTCAGGCTCATATGCTCAGGTTCATTTGCTTGCTGCTGACCCAATCAAAGGAGGCCATATATTTGTGTAAAAAGGAAAAAGGATTTATTCAAAGCTAGCTCTGAGGAGGCAAAGTGGCCCACTGCTTCAAATCACCACCTCACAATTTACAGGTGGGCAGGGGTCTTTTATAGTAAAGAACAGAGGGGCGGGGAGCACTGAGAGACACTGTAGATTTTTAGGCTTGCTTTACTACTACAAGTCATCTTAAGTTCATCCTCCTCTTTCTGTGGAAAAGAAACCAGGTTCTTGGCCTCCCAGGACTGGCATCTGGATATTCTGTCACTTCTTTTGGGCTTAGGAGAGGAAGAGGTGTTGGTTATGTGCTCAGCAGAAGAAGTTTGGAGAAGCTGTTTATCTTTAAAAAGAAAAAATCCTAACTTAAAGTTCCACTTCGCAGTGCCAGTTACATGCGCACAAGTGAACCGTGTAATTCTTGCGCCGGTGCACAATTCTTTGTTCCTCTTTTTTTGGTGCCCAGATCAGAATGAGCCACCTTCAGCTGGGTCTTTGTGCAGAGCATCCTTTCATATGTGCTGGCTGTGAGCATGGACAAGAAGTAAACTTCTGTTATGTTAAGCCACTGAGATTTAGAGTTCTGTATTTATTATCATGGCAGAATTTTCTGGCTTATCCTGACTGTATAATTTATGGAGCTGGTATAAAAGGTAAATGCAGAGCCCTCTCATTTATTAAGAAACTTGTTAGCATTTCAAGATGGCAGCAGCAGAGTGTCAAACTTCACAGAGTCCCCTGAGCACAGTGCCTTGTGTGACTGTACAGATCACAAGCCCATGAAGCTAGCCTCATTTTCTCTTGTAACCATTACAACAATCCTGGAAAATGCTGCTTAATTCCCTTTCTTCAATTAAGGAAATTGAGAGCTTAAACAGCTCACTTAAATCACAGTTAGAAAATGTCGGAAACCAGAATTTGATTATATTGGCATTATTGACACTACTATCATGGGTATTTTGTACATTCATGGTTCTGGGCTTTGGGGCACAAGGAGCCAAGAATGTCATTACAGGAAACAAAAAGGATGTAGGAAATATAGATTCCTCTGTAGAAAATCACCTAGGTGGCACCTTCAATAGAAGGTAAGAAAAGAGTTAAAGTCTAACTCATCGCATAAAGTGAGTGTTCTCTTTTGCTGGGAAATATAATTAGTAATTTCAATTCTTATCTGAAATACCTGCATCAGCACATTCTGAAGAGTATCAATAAAGAAAAAGCAGGCACAGCTATTAATTTTATTGCTACAACTAATTGGCATTAGAGAAACCATTTTCATAAGCAAGGCGCTAACGACCGCCTGTCTACTGGAAACAAAAACTGAGGATCTAGCTTTCTCCATGGTAACTGGCATGGAAAAGAGCATCCAGAACACCTAAGTGGGGAGTCCTGAGTAGAGGCAGCAGACACTTGTTCTGAGAAGCAGCGTGGAGCAGCAGTGTGCAAAACCTTTCAACTCTACACTTCACACGGGAGGTCCAATCTTAATATAAGAGCAGACTTTTGAATTCAATATATTACATGCCATTGCTGAAATATTTTGTATATATCCCTTCAAAGCTATTCAAAGAGCACAGAAGCTATTTAAAAGGCTCATCCAATAAAACCACACGATTTTGCTTTGAGATTTCCTGTTACTTGATCCAATTCCAGTTCCTTACCCTTCACCTTGCTTAAGAAAGTTGCCACAGGTACAGAAGGCACCAGGAAAGATCATGGACAGAATATTTGGTTCTGAATAAGGATAGATAGTGAATCTGGTAATAAAAAAATGAATTATGAATTTCAAGATGATATGTTACTGTTCCCTCTGAGCCCATTATTATTGTTCTTTATTAGTTATGTCCCAGAATGCACTGTTGAATCAACACAAATTCTGTGCTATTTTTTCTGTGCCATTTTTTCATGAAAACTCAGTTTGGGTCATTATTCAACATGAGAAGGATTAGGAAATGAGTGAAGGAAGGATGACAAAAGAAAAAAGAATTCATCTTGTTAGTGTTGCTTTAGAAAATCAGTGTGACACTGGTAAATAAATATGTTCATTTTGGGGGTTGGGTTCAATGGTATCATAATTTTCCAAGAAAGGATTCAGCAGTCACTTCAAATGAAAATAGTAGGTGATTTTCAAAGAAATACTTCATTTCAATTTAAACTGTGAACAAAACTTATCCCTTCTTGAAAAATGTACAGTCAGATAGATAAACCATAAAGCAAGAATTTAGCTCATGTTATTCAACTAGATTTCACATCACATGATAAGCTGAAAGTTTACGGCTCAACTATTTGTGTTCTAGGAACTGTATAACATTTACTAGCCACATCCTAATTACTGGTCATTTACATAATATTTGATAGGATGCGAGTATACTACATATGGGAGAAGCCCACCCTCCAGATCCCAAAAGTATGAACCCAGAGATGTGAAGTATAGCAGAAACAAAACTCTTAATAACAATCCTGCGCAGAAACTGGTGTCTGAAGGTGGGCACAGCCAACTCAAACAAGCAGTGACCTAGTTCGCAAAGTCCTGTTCCCCTGTCCCCCACTGGGCCAAGGAGGTACAATCTTCACAATTGCCATATAAGCTCCCCTTAGTTTCTCAGAAACCCCTCCCTGCCACTTTCTTTTTCCTTTGTGCATTCTTTTTGATTGTAAAAGTTTGCTTGCTTAGCAATTATCTAGTCCTGACATCTCGTTCTGGGATTTTCTGGATGTGTGCCTTTTTTTGGTAGTCAAGCCCTCTTGTTCAAAATGACTGCCTTAACTGTCTGTGGCTGTCCAAAATTAAAGCCAAATGAAAATGGACCACCTATTTCTCTATTTCTTACACTACATTAAATTCTCTTAGGATCAAAATAATCTCTCTTAAGAAGCTTATATAAAAAGTTGACCTTGTCGGTATTCTTTGGTCAAGAAAACACCTATTAGTGATATGACTGTGAGTAGATACATGAAAAAATATAAATAAGTACTTGAAGGGAGAAAGACAGCTATCCTGGAGTAGCTATTTAGTCTGAAAATTGGCCTTTAAAAATCTATTTTCTCTGTATAATTTTGAATATTTGAGAAAAAAATGGGATAAAGTACAATGTGAACAGAGAACCATGCAAAATTTTTTCTATGGTAACATTAATTCTGCAAGTTAGTTTGATTTTCAAAGTATTTGACTTTGAGTACTGGGCTGTCTTTGACCAGGAGATCAGCACGTGGCTAATGACCCCAATTCTGGCATTGTTTCTGCACTACTTTTTTCTCGCACTAAGGTTAATTGAGTTGTTACAAGGGTTTCCTAAAGGACTTCCACAACCTTTTGGTATTAAAGCAAAAGGCCATCTTATAATAGATTTATAATATGACTTCTATAAGCACTTTGAGTTTTTAGCTTAGATTTTCAGTAACTGTGGAGTATTTAACATTTTATAGGTTTTGAGAATTTCCATATACATTTTCAGCATCTTCACTGAATTTAATCATACAGCCTGGCATTTCAAATTTGTTCATTCTCCTTCAGCTTCTTTTTAAGTTTGAAAGTGAATTTGGTTTTGTGCGAGAATGTTGGAGACAAAATTTATGGGATTTTGCAGCAGTTTCTCTGTGTCTATATGGCAGATAGACAATATTTTTGCTTTGGGATAACTAACAGTTTGGTTTAAAAAACTCCGCATATTATTGAGATGAACCCAGGGATGCAGAGAATTACATGAAATAGAAGTACACATTCTTTCCATAACCACATGGTAACTGACTGAATTGGCTTTGTATTTAAGATCAAGTCCAAAGCACTGGTTAGCTGTTGTACAGATGTTTCACAGGGTTACATTTTGGCTCTTCTTCCTCCCCCTAAAAATGCATGATAAAGATTGAGTGTGGTGAAATAGTCCTCATGCCTAAGTGTTAATTAGCCCCAGGGTGCTCATCTCAGCATCTTGCCAGGCTTCATCTGTAAGGTTAGGGAAGGGGTAACAGCCAACAGAATATAGACTTGCATTAATTTTCAGCATATAAACCCATGGATTGTCCACAGAATTCACTAAAATTTAACCAGCTACAATTTTATCCCTTTCTTAAACATCACATCTCTGAAGGTGATGTCCACATTAATGTTGACCCCTAAGTCCCAATAGATAGAACATTAGCAGTTCAAATAGGCTGTTACTCTTTTTGAACTCCTTCACTTACCAGTAGGGCATGAGGGTGCCAAATAAGATCACTAGTAGGATTTTAGCATAAAGAAAACTTCTGATTTTAGTACATGACCATTTTCTGAGTCCTTTTGGAATGCTGGGTCAGCAAGCTGAGCCTTTTGTTCTTATCATTTGTACCATTATTGCCACTACTAAATAATACTTAGGATGCACGAGCATGTTATAAACCAGGCAACGTCCCTAATGCTCATCTATTTAATTGTTAGAACAATCTGGGTCCTGTGATGTATGTGATGGGATTTGCTCCTTTTTAGGATGAGATAACAGAGCCTTGGGTAGCCTGGGCAACTCTCCCACAGCAAGCTGCGGATGCAGGCAGAGCCAGAACTAAACATACAGAGTCTGACTTTGGTTTCCACACCTTGGCATTGATTTTAAGGCCAGACAATTCTCTGGAGTGGGGCTGTGTCCTGAGCTCTACAAGATGCTCAGCAGCTTCCCTGGCTTCTATCCACTAGATGCCAGTAGCACTCCCAGTTGTGACAACCAGAACTGTCCCGACATCACCCAGTGTCCCTTGGTGGACAGAACTGCCTGCACTTGTGAACCACTACTCTGACTCAAAGATCTTTCTGCTCTGCCACCAGCCACCCGGCTCTGCTGCTGTGCTTCCCTTCCTTTCACCAGCCCCTTTTCCTACCCCTTGAGGGGAAAAGTCTGACGCACATAATGGGAAAGGAACCAGGCTAACTCCTGTGACAACTTTGACAGCCCAAGCATATTTAGCACATATTAGCTTTAAGAACAAATAGGCATAGGCTGCAGTGACATTTTCAATAAATCAACATTTAGGCTATCATATATCTATTAATATGTTCAGGAGTTTATTATGTACCAAACCAGAAATTTAAATGACTACATGCCTCAGGTCCTTTCATGAAATAAATTGGATTTCATGTGGTAGGTTTGGAGCAGCAGACAGGCAGTTCCTTTGATTTCCTGGTTACTCCAATGCTTGGTGGGTGATAAGTATGCTGGGTTCTCCATCAACTGGTTCTTGTAATTTCCCCACTGATTTTTTGCTTCAAAATAAAACCTGTGTCCTGTGTCCCTGCTTCCCTCTTCCTGATTCATGTTCTCCTGACTGCTTCTCTAAGACAGGACAATGTGATGGTTGCATGAGTGCTCAGGCTTGGTGGGTTTGCTGGTGCAATGGTTGTAAAAATTGAAAAGTGAGTTATAAATGAGAATAGTTTTTTTTATCATGAGTAAGATACATTTATTTAAAATTCTTGGGCCTACTTGCATTCTCTCTAAACCACCCTAATTTATATAGAGTCAGAGTTTAGGGGAAGATGAAGATATCTCTGAATTGTAGATGTTGCTCTGGTTTGAATGACGGTGTCTCTCCAAAATTCTTGTTGAAACTTGGTCCCCTGTGCAAAAGTATGAAGAAATGTGGCCTTTGAGAGTGATCGAGTTGCCTCATGAAATTCTGTGGCAGCCCTATAAAAGTGCCTGAGTTTGGAAGGAGCACTCTCTTGCTCTTCACACCACGTGAGGACACAGCATTCCTCCCTTTCTGAAGGAGACAGCAACAAGGCCCGATCTTGGAAGCAAAGAATAACCCTCACTGGACACCAACTCTGCCTGTGCCTTGATCTTGGGCCTCTTAACCTCCAGAATCAAGAGAAATACTGTTATATTGTTTGGCGATTACCTAGTGTCAGGCATTTTGTTACAGCAGCACTAATAGACTCAGACAGATGCACTGTATAAGACAGGTGTTCCTACTTGTAATGGATTAATTAGAAATCAATACTTTAAACGTTTGACAGACTTAATTGAGAGAATGAAGAAAATTCAAGGAGAGAGGTATACCGAGAAAAACAAAATATTTTACCTGAACTGGAATAAACTGGAAACTTGGAAAACTAATACTGTCTTAATAAGTGACTAGATATTGCTTCATATTGAAATTTCACGAAATTTTGAAAACTTCACTGTATGGGAAAATCAGGTTAAAGAAAGCACTGCTTAATCTATTAAGCTTACAAACTTATAAGCTTACCTATCTCAACCTACAATATTTGATACATTTTGGCTTATGATTTTATGTAAAGTGAGCAGTGGAAATTACTTTAAAGATTATCTAAAGGACATCTTTCCTTTTATCAAACAAAATTTACTCAGAAACCCAATTAATAAAACCAGATAAACATTTAAAACATTTTTATAAATAGAGTTTATTTTTGTTGAACACAAACTTTTCAAACTTAGTGTCACACTGGTGCAACTGCTATGGAAATCAGTGTGGAGATTCCTCAGGGAACTAGGACTTAGAGGTTCCATTTGACCCAGCTATTCCACTTCTGGGTATTTTCCCAAAAGAATTAAAAGCATCATACTGCAGCGATATATGCACACCCATGTTTATAGCAGCATGGTTTGTAATAGCTAAATCTTGGAAACAACCCAAATGCCCATCAACAGCAGAATGGATAAAGAAAATATGGTTTATTTATACAATGGAGTACTTCTCTGCCATAAAGAATGATAAGCTTCAGATATTCCTAGGTAAATGGATGCATCTTGAAACCATACTCTTAAGTGAAATAAATCGGACATACATGTTTAAATACCACATTGTTTCTCTGGTGTGAGAAACTGGAAGTGTAAATAAAGACTAAAATGTATTATATTGGGAAAGGGAAGAAAGGAGGGGGAACGGAACAGAGGACAAGAGAAATAAGAAATGGAAGGAAAAAATGGAAACAAAGCCTTTGTAAATAGGGAGGGAGGAGGGGGGTGAGGGGAGGGGAATGGGAAAAAAAGAAGCAACAAGATATGTCATGCACAGGTACAAATCCCCTATGATGAATGTTATCATTATGTACATCTAAAATGTACCATTAAAATAAAATTAAAAAAAAAGAAACTTAGTGTCACAGAAGATAGATACAATCTCTTTGACAATCACTAGGCTCACAGGACTTTTTACATTTAAAATGAACTAAACAGGCACCAAGAGGGTGAGTCACTGGTTTAGGGTCACGCGTTAGGAGGGCAAGGATCTGGACTCAGGTCCTCTGCCTTCAAAACGCATGCTCTTTTTGGTTCACACCACATCTACTATTAAATTACTCAATTTATCAGACCAAAAAAAAAAAAACCTTAGGGATGCTATTAGCACTTTATGATTTCTAGTTCTTTTGGGAATCTGTTAATTGCCCTTTCATAAATGCTGCTCATTATGATTAATACTTTGATTAAATGTAGAAGTCTAGAATTTATATAACAGACATATTTAAAATGAATTTAAAGCACCAGAGTAGCATGCATTGCACAATCAAATCCTTCAAAACTGTAATATCCACTAATCAATCAAGAATTTTTCACCAACCCACTTTGTGCTAGTACAACTGACCATTTCCCCTTCAAGAAGCTTTCAATTCAATTAAGGAGAGCTCATATTTGAAACGAAAACATCAGTGTTCGAATAAGAATTCAGAAGAGAATTCAGGCCATTTCAGGAGGCTGGGGGCACTTGAATTCAAGGGACAGACACAATGTAATGAGGGGACGAAGGGCATTTTGGTGGGGGGGCATGACAGAGTGGCTGTCAGCCTATTCATTAGACAGCAAGTGCCAAGGGCAGCACATGGATGATGTTCAGTTCCCAGAGCACTTCTTGGTTAAGTGATATTCTTCAACCCTTTCTACAGAAGGAGAAACTAAGGCATTGAGGGATGAAGTAGGTTTGCCCGCTTGTATTAATTGCTGAAGGAAGAAAATGGCACACTGCCAAACTGGCCTGACTTCATGGTAGCTTGCGCTGTCACCGACTCTACCTTCAGTCATCTGTATGTGCCAAGGCAAGAAAGAGAGAGGCTTGTGGGATGGCCAAGGAAGCTTTCAGAACAAAGGGCCTATTCTGTGAGAAGGTGGTGAGATGGGTTTGGAAAGGTGAGGCGAGAAAAGACCTAAACGGCCAGGAAAAGGAGTCTAGATATATTCTAAGGTTTCACCATTTCCAGATCATTTTACTCAGGTTCAGATGGTCATTTAGGCAAAACAGAATCTATCTGCTTTACCCTTTTGAGTATCTGAAAAGAGGAATTAGTTGAATGATGCTAAATATTGATTACTCATGTGAATACATCTGTTTATATATGTACGGATTATATATATACGGATTATATATACCTATATATGGGGATTATACATTTCTCTCTATATGGATTATCTATCTACCTATCTATGGATGATCTATCTCTATATATGGATAATATATATATCTGTATGTATAATTTCCTTATGAGGTGAGGTTTATGTTCTTTCCATTCATCCAATGGAAACACTCCTTGAGGCTTGTTGGGGAAGGCGCAGTGCTCCTTCTTCTTGTAGTACCTAGCATCTAGCATGGTACCTGGATTGGGATGTTCCCAGGAAATGTTGGATGCGTGAATGAGATTTTCTGCTTCTCTTCTTCCTTCCATCCCTTCCCACCTCCTTCCTTCCCCGCCTTCCTTCCTTTCCATTTTCTTCCTTCCCTCTTAGATACTTCCCAAATCCCCATGAAACCTATATTAGTAAGACAGATGAAGCTACTGCTCCTAGAACTAGGGTAGAGGAAGGAGGCAAAAAATAAATAAGGCAATTAAATAAGCAGTATAATTCAAAGTAGTGATCATTGTTAGGAAGAAAATAGGGCTTGATTATAGGATAGAACGTGCCATACCTGAGGATGAAGGGAGGTTAGAAAAGCCTCTCATGAGGGAGCATATGACCAGAGAGTGAAAATGGAGAGGAGGAGGTAATCATACAAATAATGGGAAGATCCTCCAGAAGAATAAAGTCCTTAAAGTGATGACTTGAGCTGCCTACTAAAAGAATGGTGTGGAGGGCTAGTGGGGTTGAAGCCTCATCAACGAGGGTGGGAGTGCTAGTGTCTAGGGCAGAGACCAGAGCCCAGAGATCTTTGTAGAGTGAGGACTGTGAACTTTATTCTAGGTAACAGGTGCTTCTGGGTTAGTCACAGAGGAGTAGAAGGATAGGGACCAAAAAGGAATATTTGACAGCGAATCCCTGAGACATAAGAGACCATGGTGTAATTAAGAACAAAACAAAACAAAAGAAAATGTTTCAGCAGGAAAAGAAGTGATTGACTACATGGAATGGTGAAACAAAATTAAGGTAGATGGAGATGGATATAGATCCCTGGAGATGAAGAGGTCAATAATTAACATGGGCTTATAATATTCATTCTAAAGACATATCTCAAGGAAGAGGGAACCAGGAGAGAAAAACTAGAGAAAAGGTGCTCAGAGTTTTCAAAATTCTCACAATGCTATATTAAAATGAATCTCAAAAATAAAAATTTGTTTTGGTACCTTTATTTCTAATTCATAAGTTATTGCCTGCATGCCTCCCCTCATTTCTTCCTTGCTTCCTTCCTTCCTCCTCTTCCTTCTTTTTTTTTTTCTTAAAAGAACTTAGGTTATTTATGCTTTTTATATTCTACTTTCATTGTCAGCAAAGTGACAATATTCAGATTTAAAAAAATCAGGGCACCATAAGCATAAAAATGCAACTGTCTATGTTTGAAAATGAGCTATACAGCAATAATTTGGTTTGTTATATTTGGAAAACAAATTTAACCTCCTAGGGATCAAATTCATGGTGCAGGGATTCCTAAATTGTGATTATTATGACATTCTTGGGATATTTCCTTCTTGAAATGTCAAGACTTGGCTTATTAGCTGAAGGACGACAGTATTTTCAAAGGAAGGAGAGGCTTCAAAAATGAAGCCACCCCAGAACACGAAGGCTTCCCTCTAGCTCTGTAGGATTTCCACCCATTCTTTGCTTGATGCTGATTATGCAAACACGAAGTTCTGGATTCATTTGAGCTCCAATGGCTCCTGCCACACTGCTTGCTTCCAATTACTAAGCTGGGCATAGAAATCTTTCCGAAACTCCTGGGTTGTGCTTGCCCATCTGTTACTGCAGGGACTTCAAGCCCCAGAAAGAAGGTAACTTTTAGAAAACTCCAACTTAATATACTAGCAAGAAGAATGCAGACCAGCATTTACAATGCAATGACATAAACATTCACCTCTTATATTTGAGTTGAAGAAGAAAAGAGAAATTGACTGAAATACAGCTAGAGACTATCATTGTGAAGAATTTGAACTACTACCCAGGTTGTAGATGGCTACCTTTGCGTCCACCTCCCTGTCCGAGTCACCAGGCAGTAGTCTGTTTCTCTGTTAATCTGTGTGGCTCTCTTCCCTTCTGATAGATAACACTGCCTATATTTATACCTCAGTATTGAGAGTTGAGCCCTCTTGGATATTCTGAAATGATTTGTCTTAGAAAGTTTTATATACACCATTTTGTGGGTGCCTGCTGGCAAAGAGTGCTCAAGGGATTGTAGATATTTATTGCCCCAAGGCTTTCCTGATAGTTCTGTGAGAGGATATATGTGAGGAGGTACGTTTTAGGCTGGCTCTATAGAAACTGGTTGAATTGTTCCTATTAGTCTTAAGGGAGAGGAATTCTGATAGTGTAGTATGAGTTTGAATCTTAGAGAAACAACTTACTGGGCTTGTGCTTCGGGTAAATATTTCAGTCTTTCTGTGGCTTGCAAGCCTGACAGGTAAAGACATGAGCATATAGTAAGATGATGAAGAATCAGCTTGGAAATCAGAATTCTGAGTTCAAATTCCAGCTCTAGCACTTACCACTACCTGATGTTGGCCATGTCATTTATACCTGTCCGAAGGCCAGTGTCTTTGAGGGTCCAACAGGACAAAGACAATGCCAGCCTAATTGAGCTGACCATAAAGTAGCTCAAATTTCAGCCTTATCACTTGCATATGTAACTTTGTGTGGTCAAATTTCTTAATTTTTAACTTGTTTTTCTGCCCTTTAAAGATGGAGTCAAAATATTACCTTCTTCCTCTGATTGTTTTGAGAGTTGAGTGAGATAATATAAGACCTGCCATGTGGTAAATACTCAACACATGTTAACTGTCTTACAACTGGTTACTGAGAATTGAGTCAAATATCACTATATGTATCAAAGTGCTTTAAGATCGAAATACATGTCAATTATTGTAATGATGAGGTTGAGGCTTGCTTTGTCCTTAGTCTTGTCCTATTCAGTTACTCTGCTGACAGTGTAAAGACACAGAAGATATATTTGTCAGGTAGATGGCACAAATCTGGGCAGAGCAATCTTGTAGGACACAACCAAGATCATGGCCTAAAGTGACAAGTTAAAATAGGGACTAACGTGATAGTCATAAGAGGAAAAAGTACAATTTTCTTTTAAATTAAAATAATACAGAATATAAGAATATGTGGCGGAGGTGCCATAGCTCAGTAGCAGTCAGGTGATGACAAGCTCAGGGTGTTGTGCTGCTGATCAGAACTGCCGTGTATGGAAAGGACCTGGTTCCATTACACTCTGCTCTCCTCATAAGGCAGCTGGGTGCTTCTTCTGTGCTCTGGATACCTGCATCTTGGGAGGGGGCTTATTAGGTGGAAGAAATCTTGGTGAGTCAGTGGTTTAGAAATCCAGCGGGTGAAGGTCAGTGCAAGATGACATCTAGGGCTGGGTTACACATTCTTCTCACTAAAAGGCAGAACTATGATAAAGAAGTGGGCACCGAAGGGAGAAATGGCATTATTTCATGAAAAGGAAAACTCCTTAGTAATTTCTGCAGCTTGATAGCACAAACTAATGACTGTCCCATCTCTAATGGGTTCAGGTTGAGGCTGGGTGCTGTGGGCATTTCCTCACACTGGGTGCCATGTGGAACCAAATGACTGCTAAGGTTTCTGTTATGTATTAGGATTCTGTAAGATAGCGGGCCATGGAGATTATTTTTTATTTCTTAATTTTCATAAAATTCATCCATGCATAAAGTCATAGTTATAAAATATAAACATTAAATTCTACTTACATGACGCAAGAGGAAAATAATAAATTTGCCTCAAATTTTGCTTATTGCGAGGTGACCTGGATGAAATGTCTTCTTGACTATATCATAAAGGGACTGAAGATTTAGAGGGGAAGATCTTATCTTACCCATATTTCTGTCTCCTGCAAAGTGTATGGCACATATGATAAAGTAGATAACACTGATTGAACATTCACTTGTTTTAAGATTATTACATTTAATATGTTTAACTATCAAAACTGCTTAGTGAGGCTGGAATTATCTTTATCTCATTTGACCAGTGAGGAAACAGGTGCTCACAGAGGTCTAACTGACTTCCCAAACATCACCTATCATGGATTTGTAGCAGTCAGCACTGGGATTTGAATTTAGGAAGTCTGATTTCTGAGTCAGTTCTTCATTGTCTGGCTATGTTGCCGCTCCTAAAATAAGGCACTCAACCAATATTTATTTAGGTGATGAACTGATAAGTAGACCATTAAAAGGATTGGGGAAGGAGTCATTTCAGAGTAATCTGCGCATCTGACACTAAGGAGCCAGATTACACAGAAGAGATGCAGAAAGGGTTAATGCATCCCTTCTTTGGGCTTATTCTGCATGACACATCTTGGGGTGAAAGAGAATGATGTATGCTAGCCCACAGAAGCTAAAGCAACTGAGTTACTCCTCTTCTTTTGCAGGGGAGACATTTCCTGTCAGAATGATTAGTTAGGAGCTAACAGTGAAGTCTCTCAATTAGCATTCCTTCAAAATGCCATCTGTAAGTGACTAAAGAAGTGACAGCCTGCAGGCAGTACATAGGGCTAAGTCGGCAAAGACAAGATAGGAGCCTGGGGAGGCAGAGCCAACCATCAAGTGTTTTGAGAGTGTTAAGGGGTTCACCCACAACACTCAACAAATGCTTTCCCCTCACCACGGAGACAGAGACTGAGAAAAAATTTTTGACAGCAGCTATGATTTAGTGGGTACTTAAAGATTGCAGCCTATCCTTAGTTTTATACCAGATTTAATAGAATATTTCTAACTTTCATAACAATTTGGCAGCTTACAAAAAATAAAAAAATAAAAAAAATAAAATCTATTCAGGTTATGGAGAAGATGCATTGTGTTAGAATTGGCATAAAAGCATCATCCACCATCACGTTACCAGGTGTCCATGTCAGCAGAAGCCCGACTGGTCCTTTTCATGCCTCTGTGACAAGGGACCAAATGTTAGGGAAAGGTTTGATACCTTGTGTTAAATTCTTCATTCAAGAAACTATTTCTATGTAGTTAATGATCAATGAATTTTTTTTTTAACCTCCAAACTATCTAGTTGAAATCTGTTTGTACAAGGAGGCACTGGATTGAACTAAATTTCTAGTTTCTTCACTGGTTAATTCATGCAATAATTAAATTGAACAGTTTTATGTGCTTATACTGTGTAATAGCTTTACACACATTTTTGATCTATATATGAGGTGTGATTGAAAAATACAGTGAATGTTTAAATTTATAAATTATTACAGTAAAGTCCCCCTCAACATACTCCCCCTCACTCTGAATACACTTATTTATGGTTTTTGCTATTTTCTGCAGCAGTTCTGGAAGTTCTTCTTTGTGTCTTTAGTTGTGCTGTCATGGCTGCCTTAATGTCCTGAATTAATTCAAAATGTCTACCATTCATGATTATGTTGACTTTGGGAAAGATCCGGAAGTTGCTTGGTGCCAGATCTGGAAAATAAGGTAGAGGAGGACACGCTGTAATGTTTTATGAGCCTGTCTTTCTACTGGATGGTGCTCAGCAACAGCATCCACCATATTTTTTATCAGACCTTTTAAAGACACAAAAGACGACTTCCAGAACCACTTCAGAAAGTGGCAAAACAATGGGATATCTGTGTTTCAAGTAAGACGGAGTATTTCGAGGGGGATTAATGACAATGTGTCTTTTACTGTAATAACTATTTTAAAATGTTAACATCCTTCATGTGTTTTGATCACCCCTTTCATGAATGCTCTGTAATCAGCCACTTACTGGTGCTTTGTAGGTGGGGAAGTTGGCCAGAGAGGTTCAGTAAGATGCACAAGATGGGAGGGACACTTTAGAAGGACATTCTGCCTGAGGTGAACTTGTGAGATGCCAGGTTTTCAACCAAATACCAAGATTTCTCTAGGATTCATCTCCAGCCATCCCTGATCTCCTGGACTTTTCCTTCACCTTGCCCGCCTTGGAAGTCTATTGTTTATCTCTGTCTCTCCTGCTACTCTATAAAATTCTGGCATATTATTGCACAGTAGAAATAAAATGGGAGCCACATATGTAACATCACATTTCCCAGTACCCTCATGAGGAAAACAGAAAGCAGGTGAAACTAATTTTGATAATATATTTTATTTGCCTTCATAAAGCAAAACTTTTACCATATAATAAACATCAAAATTATTCATGTTTTATATTATCCTCTTTGATATTAAGTCTTTGAAATCTGGCCTGCATTTCTCATTTGCAACACATCTTGACTTGGACTAGACACATTTTTCTGTGTTCAATGGCTCCATGTGGCCAATGGCTATTTCATAGCACAGTCCTAGGGAAGGAATCTTTGGTGGCTATGTCAGATAGCATGTAATGGCTTCCAGCTGTCCTCTTCATATGTAATCTTCTCTTCAACAGCTTTAGAAGTGGTAACTGGACATGTGGCTGCTGGGCTATGGACTAAATTTCCCAGAGTCCTCTGTAGTTCAGTATACCATGAGATCACATCTGGTGACTGAGATGTAATAAAAACTGAAGCATGCAATTTCCGAATTATGCCTTACAAGGAAATGCCTGTGCCCACCCCCGCTCTTTCTTCATTTAGGCTCAAAGGCAAGTGCCATCTTTAACCACAATGGGGAGGACACACCTGAAGGAGAGCCACACTATGAACCTAAGGGATCTGTGTTTGCTCCACCACAGAGCAACAGGAAGTCCTGAATCACCTATGATGAATGTCCTCTTACACAAAGAAGTTTCCATCTTTTTTACACAACTAGTTTTTGTTTTTGAAGAGTACAACCATCTTCTTTTACTTTCATCATTTCTAGAATTTATGGGTGGGAATGTTCCCAACATTTTCTTCAGTTCCCAGTTGAAGCTATATTACAGCAGGGAGACCTTTTCTAACTTTCTGAAGAAAAGATTATCGCCCTTATCTTATGTCCTCATGACACCCTGAGCTTCCCCTTTCTCAGCATGCATGTAAGGGATTACTTACTCACAGCATTCCTATCTGGACTGTTTATCCCATGAAGACAAGGACTTCTCAACACTTGTCACGGTGTTTGGCAAACAGAACTACCCAATATTTGTTGAAAGAATAAATGCAATTAAGGAGCTGAAATGCTCTTGCTGTTCAAGGTTTGATGGGAATATGAACTCTCATTGGATTTTTCCGGGGCATGCTAGAAATCAGCAGAATGACCTTGCATGCAGAGACAGATCGACTGCATAGATCTAACTGTCCAAGGATTATGGATTGAATTGTGTTCTCCATAAAGATATGTTGAAGTCTTAACTCCCATATCTCAGAATATGATCTCATTTAAAAATAGTGTCACTACAGATGTAATTAGTTAAGGCAAGGTCATATGGTATAGTGTGGGTCTACTTCAATATGGTGGGTATCTTTACAAGAAGAGAAGAGGGAGAGTAGGGTGATGATGGCGATGTAAGGATAGAGGTAGAGATTGCCAAAATGGCTGGCAAGTGTTCAACCTCCAGGCTACCAGAGCTGAAATAGGGAAAGAAGGACGCTCTTAGGTGGGTATCAGAGAAAACATGGCCTTGTTGGCATCTTGATTTCCAAAGAAGGGAAGAACAGATAGCAAGTGGACAATTAGAACTATCTTATCAGAACTGTGAGACAGTACTCGTATGTTGTTTCAAGCCACTTAGTTTGTGACATTTCTCATGGCAGCCTAGAAACTAGACACCCCCTAACAAACCTGCTTTGCATGTCTTGTCTTCCAGAGCACAACTCATACAGCCTACCTAAGGATCAGTCCACATGCAGAAGTGAGGAGGCATTGCTGATCAGTGGCCTGCAGGTTGGAGACTTGTCAGTTCTCCAACACTTCCAACCTGGTTCAGGTAAAGAGGGATAGGATACTTTGTCCAAGAGTTAAAGGTGTCTGTACCTTTTTAGGGAAATTTCCCACGAAAGAGCAAGTTGAGGATAGAGTCTGACTATAGGAAGCAGGAAGGACATCTTTATTCAGCACCCACAGAGGTACAAAAATTACTCCTTCAGAAGAGGCCCTTTGGCAAAGGGCATCCTCCTAAGGAAAAAAAAAATCCTACTCTTTAGTCTTGAAGTGAGACTAAATTAGGAAAGATAACATGCCTATTACTCTGCACTGACACTCTGTAATTCAAAGGAAAATAATCCAGGCCATAGTTCTCAAGTCTGCACATGTCTGCAGTGGTGATACATCTTTTACTTTTTCTTTTTCATAAACATTTCCCCCTCACAGATTGAGTACTTTGAACCATGGAATATTTTCAGCTGCTGCTGTTCACGCCTTTCTCTTTCAATTTAGAAGGCTAACTCAATTATCCCTTTCTATTTGACAGAATTCACATCAAATGCAAACAATATGAGGCCAGGATTTTGCTTTCCGTGTTGCCAAGGTGGGAGGGAAAAGAGCAGCAGTGATAAGTAGCTGTAATTGCACCAACCTTTGCCAAGGTTAACTCTCTGAAGGTGTCTCAAATATAAATGCTTGTTCCTGATGTTTTCCAATTATTTTGGTTTAAAAGAAATACTTTAATATATTTAGTTCAAATTGCATAATGGTAATTATCCTTCTAAATCTGATTAAGTGGCATGATAGGAAAAAACCTTTGCTTCCATAAGGGGATATTTGTTTTTCAATAGATGGGTCTAATTTTCCACAGTAGGAGGATTCATATAAGCATTGAGACTGCCTTTTTCCATTAGTTATTTATAAAGTTCTCATTAGGCTGGTTAGATCCTCAAAAGGGGAAAAAGATAACTTATTGCTAAGCAATTTCTAGTGTATTCATACACAGCTGATAAAAACTATGCTCGCAATGAGGATTTTTATTTAGACTGCAAATCATTATAATAGTATGTCAATTAATAAATATGATATTTAACTTTAAAAATTAATACTAATATTTATCACATTTGTTATGTCATTCTTTTCTTTCAAAATCCTATAATAATTTCTCATTATGTTGTAGATACAACTCATTCTTAGGCTTAGAATTCAGGTTTGAGATCACACAACCACATAACTTAGCCTTACTGGATGGTGATGCTGCTCAGTGGGATTTTCAGTTCTTTCCTCCCTGAGAGTTCACAGGAGGACTGCACTGTGCTGGCTTTTCAAAGTCAGAGGAGCTGAGTGTCTCGTTTGGCCAAAGAAATGAGAGTGGAATTGATATGTGTAACCAAAGCCTTTAATTGTTGGTGCCTGACTCTCTTCTCTTCCTTCCTCCTTCTTTAGTGACTGATACTCAGCATGCTGTTATCTCTACCAGCTAACCCCTGCCCGAGAAGGTGGTGCAGAGAGCTCCTTGTACTCCTAAAGGACATGTCTGATGGGTGAAAAACAAACCCTTATTATTTCCAACTACTAAAATCTTGAGGTTGTTTTGTTATTGCAATTGACTTTACCCTGTACTGACTAATACATCAAGGATTTTCTTTCCTTTTCTTCTCTGAAATTTAATCAGCCACATTCTATTTTTAAGTAAAATCTGCCTGGTGCACCTATATATAAGCAGAGATCATCTTATTGTGTAGTAAGTTGAGGTGCACACACCCGTGTATGATTTAGCTTCTTTTTTACTTTCTGTAAACCAACATGGTGCACCTTTGAAACTTCTTAGCATTTCTTGGAACTCAGCTTGAAAGCCAATGATCTAGTCCAAACAAGTTGTTCCAGTTAAGTTTTATTTCAAAGGTCACAACTGGTGGCTTGGGAGCAGGATCCAGACATATATATGCACTTCATTCAGAGAGTATTTTAAGAATGTAAGACAGTGGTTGTGAACCCATGGCACATGTGCTGCAGTGGACTGTTTGTATCATCGAAAGCTCTAAAAGCTTTGCCATCACTGATCTAAGCCAGTGTTGAAAGACTGGGTGAAGACACATGTATTCTGGGTTCTGAACTCTCCTTGAAGTGAACAGTTAGGGAGACTCCCCCTCTCCCGTCCCCATGGTCTCACCAGTTGCTAGTTGCCAAATATTCCCAGGTATTAAAGTGAAATTAAATTTTAAATTTTCAGTGTTTTATATTCCCCTTTTCAGTCACTCATGCTATCTCTTGCTTCATAGATTTGTGACATCTCTTCTGGACTCTTACATATACCTCTGTGGTTTATTCCTGAAAATGTGGTCCCTGAAATACCTGAATCCAAGTCAGATGGGATAGTTCTGAGAAATGCAGATTTGTGTGTCCCATTTCAGACCTGTTGAATTAGAAGTCTGTGCTGGTTTCTACCTTTTCATAAGCACCACTTTCCCCTACAATTCTTAGGCATGATTAAGTCTAAGAATTACTGCCCTATGGCTGAAAAAAATCATATATTGAGAACCAAAATTTATGAACTGGTAAACAGTTGTTACTTTCTTCCAGGTTTAAGGGACCTAAATAATACTCCATTGTTCAGAAGTACCAATTTATTCATTCATCAGCTGAAGGACATCTTGGTTGCTGCCAAGTTTTTTATTTTATTTTATTTTGCTTCCAAGTTTTGGCAACTATAAATAAGGCTGCTATAAAGATCCTTGTAAAGATTTAGGTGTGGAAGTAAGTTTTCATCCAATTTGGATGACTACCAAAAGGAGTGATAACTAGATGTTTAGTTTTTAACGATATTATCAAACTAGCTTCCAAAGTGATTGTACTACTTTGCATTCCCATCAGCAATGAGGGCTTTTTTTCCTCCACATTCTCACCAGCATTTGGTGTGGTCAGTGTTTACAGTTTGGCGATTGTTGTCATTTTCCCACCACTGAGCACAATACCTAACACTCACAATTTAAAGGACAAGAGATTTATTTTGGCTCACAGTTTCAGTCAGTGGTTGGTCAGCTCCAAGAAAAAAATGGCATAGTGAAGGGGAATAGCTAAGGAAAAACTGCTCACATCATGGTAGCCAGGAAACAGAGAGAGAAGGGAGATCTCGGGAGGGAGATATGTACACACTTCCAGGTAACACTCCCAGTGACCCACTTCTTCTGACCAAGCTCCACCAAGCACATAGCTATGAACTTATCAGTGAACTATAGTACTCCCGTGATCCACTCACCTTCCAAACACTTAAGACGTTTCAGATTCAAACCGTAACAGCCATCTAATAGACTTCTAGACATATCTCACTGCTGTTGCAATTTGCAACTGCCAAACGACATATGATGTGGAGCACCTTTTCAAATGCTTGTATGCTGCCTATATCTTCTTTGGTGAGGTGTCTCTTTAGGTCTTTTGTTCATTTTTAAGCCTGGTTGTTAGTTTTCTTATTGTTAACTTCTAAAAGTTCTTTGTATATTTTGTACAAGATATATATGTGGCAAAAATTTTCTCCTAGTCTGTGGAAAACCATTTTTTAGGTCAGTCTGTTTGAAGGAGTCAGGAATCATGTTTCAAACATGATCCAAATGTTTATATGACTGTTTGTCTCAAGTCTCTTAAAGCTGTAACTGCCGCCTTTCCATTCAGCTTCTTGCTCCATGCTGATCCTTTGTTCTGTGTGGATTCACACATTCTGGATTTGTCCAAGGACCCAGTAGCTTCTAAGTGCTGGCCTGTGGGTTGGTGTGGGTGTGTAAACCATAAGTACAAGCCTGGGTCAGATAAGATATATCTTTTTTTAAAATTTTTTATTTTTACCAAGAACATGTATTGGTACATTGTATACATAATGATCATAATCAACATGGTTATTTTGTACCTGTACATGATACATCTTGGTTTTCCCCCCTCTTCCCCTCTTCTTCCCCTCTCCCTTCCATTCACCCACCCCTCCCTATTTGCAACAAGTTTATTTACACTTTTCCATTTTTTTCCCTTTCATCTTACCTTTCTTTTAACCTTCTTCTATATCCCCATTTTCCCTATCTAGTTCTCCTCTCTTTTGAATACTATCTCTGTCTTTTTATTTTAAACAATATCTATTCTACCCCTTTGTCCTTATTTACACTTATGGTTTCTCATATCAGAGAAACAATTTGATGTGTACTAATAAGTGTCTGATTTATTTCACTTAATAGTATGTTCTCAAGGAACATCCATTTACATACAAATGACTCTAGTTTATCCTTTTTTATGGAGGTGTAGTACTCCATTGTGTAGAAAAACCACATCTT
>PVJO010016688.1:0-41223 GCA_004026905.1 Hystrix cristata
CAAAAAAAAAAAAAAAAAAAAAAAAGCAGCAGCAGCTCAGTAAGAAAGATGAGGATGAGACATGCACAAAAATATCAATTCATGACTATAAGACGAAAAAAAGGAAAATATCACCTTCAACTAGATGTTTTCAAAGAAATAGCACCTTCTAATTTAAAATAATTTGGGGGAAGAAAATAAACAGCTACAACATTTATGTATGTAAATACTTCATAGAAATTCAACACAAATAATTTAAATTCTGAAATACAGCCACAAAAAGAAAACTGATGTGTAAGAATGATGTAATACCTGCAAAACTTCAGCTATTCGCTCTACCAAACCTAAAATAACATCTTCCAAATCTTCAAAAGTAGGATAAAATTCCATTTTATCATCATCAAATGTCAATTCCATCTTAAATATTGGCAGCCTTTGTTGATCTTTTGGGTCAAACAGTTTTACAAATCCTTCTACAGTTCTCCTTAAGACATCCTTTATCTGCATAATACCACAAATAACTATTATTTCATAAACTACAAATTCAACCTTTAAGTAAAATCAATAATTTGCTGTGTATAGTTAAAGCATTCTATCAATACATTTAGTCTTGAAATTATCAAAACAATATACCCTTAATAAAGGTAGCCTAAAACAATAAATAGAATAATATGCAAACCACAAGTTTTAAAATAGAGTATCAACAATGTAAAAATGGCAATGCAGAATTTTCCATTCTTGAATTAGTCTCTCCTTGACATAGAAAACATTTCAGAAGAAGAAACAACATGTGAAGAATAGGGATAAAGAAGGCCTGACACCTGAAGGTGAGAGTATAATAGGGTGACAGGCATACCAGGTGTGGTGTACTGGAGCTAGTTCCTACTGTCACAAGAGCCAGTTGTTACTCAAGAATTTTTGGGAGCCAATTATAAAAACCTTAGAAATTTGAGATCTACTGATACTTATATACACCTATTATACCACAGAATTCGTCAAACAATAGAATATTTTTTCCTCTAGGAGCCATATTTCCAGAACACTGTTAGATGAAGATAAAGCCACTGGAACTTAGAAATATGCACAATCTGTTTCTAACCATGAAAAATGCATTTTTATATAGAACTGTTGAAAATTTAACACAGCAGACAAACATGGATCTGAGTGATCTTTAAAATATTACTACACTCATTTTTTTACTTCTTAGCAAACAATCATAGTTTTTTTTGGGGGGGAGGGCAGTGCTGGGGATAGAACTCGGGGCCTTGCGCTTGCTAGGCAAGCGCTCTACCAATCAGTTTTCGTAAGACAGTAAAAGTGGAAAGGAAACCACATATATTAGTTACAGTGTTACATAAAGCTATTAAATAGGTATACTATCCTTTTAAAGATGCTAGGCAAAATTCATAGGATCCTTGGAGATCTTCACCAAAAAAGAAAGGTTTTATTCAAAACTATTTCTGTAGAATTATACATCTACATTTCAGATGCCCATTTTTTGATTGGGTCATTAAATTTTGGGGGGTCTGATTTTTTTGAGTTCTTTATATATTCTAGATGTTAGACTTTTGTCTGAGGAAAAGTTGGCAAAAATTTTTTTTCCCACTCTGTGGGTTTTCATGCCACTCTGCTGGCGATTTCTTTTACTGTGCAAAAGCATTTCAGTAGGATGTGATCCCAACCCCTGATTGTTCGTATTATTTTCCATGCAGTCTAAGTTTTGTTCATAAAGTTCTTGCCTACGCCTATGTCTTCAAGAGTTCTTCCTATTCCATTTTCCAGAAGATACTCTCAGATGAAGAAATACAAATGACAAATAAATGTATGAAAAAAGTGTTCAACATCACTGGTCATTCAAGAGATGCAAATTACAACAACGCTAAGATTCCATCTCACTCCAGAAAGAATGGCTATTATCAAGAAATCAACCAATAACAAATACTGGCAGGGCTATGCGAAAAAAGGAACCCTCCTCCACTGTTGGTGGGAGTGTAGGCGGGTACAACCATTGTGGAAATCAGTGTGGAGATTCCTCAAAACACTACAACTAGAGATTTCATTCAACCCAGCTATACCTCTTCTTCGTATCTTCCCAGAAGAATTAAAAACATCAAACCACATTGATATACACACAACCATGTTTATAGCAACACAATTTGTAATAGCTAAGTCTTGGAAACAACCCAAATGCCCAGCAACTATTGAATGGTTAGAGAAGATGTGGTTTTTTTATACAATGGAGTACTACTCTGCCATAAAAAGGATAAACTTGAAACATTTATAGGTAAATGGATGAACCTTGAGAAAGTACTCTTAAGTGAAATAAATCAGAAACATGTGACTACACATCGAATTGTTTCTCTGATATGAGAAACCTAAGTGTGAATAAGGACAAAAAGGTATAATAGATATTATGAAAAAGAACGATACTATTTGGGCTGGGGATTTAGCTTAGTGGTTAGAGTGCTTGCCTTGCAAACACAAGGCCCTGAGTTCGATCCCCCACACCAAAAAAAAAAAAAAAAAGAAAGAAAGATAATATTCAAATGGGAATAGAACTAGAGAGGGAAGAGGGGGTAAGAAAGGAAGGGAAAGAGAAAAGAAAAAAACAAGATATATCATGTACAGGTACAAATTAACTATGATAAATGTGATCATTATGTTTATCTACAATGTACCAATACATGTTCTTAGTAAAAAATTAAATAAAATAAAATTTATAGGAAAAAAGAATTATATATCTACAATAGTAAAAATCTGAGGATCCCGTAAATCAATTACAAAAAATTAATACTCTGACATTTAAAGATGATAAATAACATTTTGAACAAGACTTTACTGATAACAAAACATGAATCAATCAATTTGGAATTTAGTAGTTTCCAAAAACTTATTTACTAACATGGTCTTGTATAAACATGCTCATAAAACTAGAGAAAATTAGCTTATTGCCCTTAATCATGAGCCAAGTAATCACTCATACTTCTAGGCTTTTCTCTCATTAAAAAAATTTTTAAAACCCAGCACTCAAGAAGCTGAGGCAGGAGGACTGTAGCAAGTTTGGAGCTAGCCTGGGCTACATAGTCAGTTCAAAACCAGCCTAAACTACATAGCAAGACCCAGTCTCAAAAAAATAAACAAACAAAAAAAATCCAAATTGTCCAACATGAATATAAGGATTCAACCACAAAGATCAACTCATTATTCAAAGGGGAATTTTGAGGGAAAATAAAGAAATTTTTAAAAAACTATTATTTTAAGAATTGCTCAGTATTGGCCATGAGTTAAAATTTCAGTTTCAATTTAGAAGACTCTTGTTTTTTGTTTTCTTTCATGTTTTACAGACTTGAGGATTGAACCCAGGGAGCCCTGGAATACGCCCTACTCTTTTTGAGAAAGAATCTCACTGTGTTGCCTAGGCTGGCCTCAAACTTGTGATCCTCCTGCCTCAGTTTCCTGAATAGCTGGGATTACAGGAGTGCACCTTCCCCCAGAGGACTTTATTTTTTAAATGTTCACCAAAACTTGTTTTCTTCTGAAGCACTAATTTCCTATCAATGTGAAATAACTGGTATACTGAGAAATCATTCTCACAGATTGTCTCCTCAAAAAACTCATTTTTAAATTCTTACTTTTTATAGTTTTCAGTATACCCACGATCACGTTGAAATTTCACAATTTTATTTCATACAAATAAAAACTCATTTCAGTGTAGTATTTAAAAAAAGTTTTTTGAGGGCTGGGCCTCACACATGCTAGATAAGCACTCTCCCACTGAGCTATTTCCCCAGCTCCTTCCCATTTTAGATTGCTTTAGAAACTATTTTTCTCCTAAATTTACTTAGATAAACTTATAATAACAATATTTTAAACTTATTTCAAAATAATTACTTAGTACTGTGTTTAAATAGAATTTTATTTAAGTCGTCAATTCAATAAAATATATTTACCTGATTTGACATAAGTGTGGAAACACAGTTATAAAATGCATTCAATTTTTCAGACTTAATGCCTTCTAGTGCTTCCTTCTTGGTAAAGAGATTTATAACCTTTGGATACCATGTGTTCATTATCTTCTCTTCTGCCTTTTTAGCCTGAATTGATAGATCATTTTTCAGTGTTTCACAATCAATTGGTCCTTTAGCTCTATTTATGAGGAAAAGAAAAATAATTTGACACAAATAACAGATCTTGGTCTTGATATACATTGTTGAAAGAAGGTGCATTTTTAAAATTCTAAAATCTAAAGAAATGTTTTAAAGATTACAAATCAGTTTAAAAACTATACAGTCAAAAATATACATCAGGCAAGGAGACGTCCAAATTTTAAATGTCAACTAATAGACACTGAATTGTACCTAATTCCTGTAAAGTCCAGCAAAACTGTGTCAGTAAATGTTGTATAACCAATGTCCAGTAACATTTTCATAGTTGGATGAACAATGTGCAAATTAGATAATATTTGATTTCTTGCCTGCACATAGTTAGAATGCCAAGGATTGGAATAATCTAGTCCTCTGAAAAAGCAAACACAGTATCAAACATGATTAAAACAATAACTCTATATTTTAGGAAAATATATTTACAGCACAGAATTAGTATTAAAGTGAGCAAAGTGTGGATTGAGAAGAAACTGTGATTAGTATTGGGAGCCTTAGAAAATACACGCTGAATAAAAAACACATCCAAGCTTCAGTGTCTTACTTATTTTCACTGTGTTCTGGTTCAGTTACCAAAGAAAAATATAAAAGAACACATGCTATACGGTTAGGGAAAAGGGATGGAAAAAATCTGTCTGGCATACACTAAAGTTGTATGTACAAGGCCAAGTTGAACTATACATTCATAAAGGTCTTTCTATGTACATAAACAGGACTATATAACCACAGTGTAGAGAAAACCTTTGGAGTTTTTTAGATATATTTCAAAAATACTTTTGAGCTTCACAACTTTAGACTTGAAACTGAGATCAATTCATTTGCAAGCTGTACTAAAAACTAAATGAGGGGCTGGGGATTTAGCTCAGTGGTTAGAGTGCTTGCCTTGCAAGCACAAGGACCCGAGTTCGATCCCCAGCACCAAAAAAAACAAAACAAAACAAAAACTAAATGAAATACTGTTTATAAAATAATTTACTTACACAGGGGACGCGGGTAAAGGGCCTCCGTCATCTTCAAGCCATTTAACTGGCGGTTTCACAAGAACATTCTGCACTAAAGTACACATATATGTTAATATTTCTTAAAAATCCTTGCACTATCTACCCATATCAAAGTCTCTTAATCTTTTGGGCTGGTACAGCAATTGCTTAGCATGCACTAAGGCCCTGAGTTCAATCTCCAGTACCACAAAAAAAAGTGTCTAACTTTTTTATTGGATGGTAGAGTTTACTGTGCATTAAAATGAGTACAAGAAAAAACTTATTTAGTTGAAACAAAATCAAGTTGTTAATACTATTTGGGCCATACTTCAGAGTAAATTAAAATACAGAAAACCTCTTACTTCTCAGTTCTTTGCATCCTATCTACTTAAAGGACACTGGCATATCCATTTATAAATTTATTTCATGGTTATTATCAGAGGCAGTGAGGGAAAGGAGCTGGCAAGATGTTGGCCAAAGGGAATAAAATTTCAGTCAGGAGGAATGTGAGAAATGTCATTTTTCTCAAGGAATAATAAGTAATATATAGAGTTTGAATACATAGTGTTCAGTATTCATTTTGCTTCTACTTTTAATTCAACAGTAGGGCAAAGACAAAAGAAGCTTGGTATGTGTTAAATGCTACTTACCCAAACATCTCTTCATGCTTTTTTCAAAGTCACTTGACACTTCATGTATGAGACATTCAAGCAGTTCTTCTCTTTCTTTCCCTTCTTTTAAAGACTCAGGTATCAGCATTAACATGTGATCCAGCCATTCCTGCTGAATAGGTACTATAGGACTACTTTCTACACACTGCTTCATGTAACTATAGTTGAACTGAAAACATAAAAAAATTAAATGTTCTGAATGGTGTAACATTTCAGTGTAACTCCTGAGCTGTCTCTTCCTAAAGTAATATTTTTCCCAGAATAAAAATATTCTCAAAAAGAACATTTCCAAAATAAATGCCATTTTATCCAACTGTACACCCTACAAAGAAAGTACTTTATCTTTTTCTTTGTGTGTGAAGAAGTCTTGCCAAATAACGTTCTTAGTATATTCTTCACTTTTAGGAGACAAAACAAAGATATTATTCCTTTATTTAACAGATATTCATTAATTCAACAAATACCCAAATTATTCTGAATATTGAGTATATAGTATTAAACAAAACAGACAAAACTCATGTTTTCTTGGAGATTATATTCTCATATAAGAGTAGCATAAATCTAGCATGGTGATACATGCTTGTAGTTGCTATACTCTGAGAGGCTGTGGCAGGAGGATCTCAAATTGAAATCTGGCCTGGGCAACTTAGCAAAATTCTGTCTTAAAAAATAAAAAGAGCTGGGAATGTAGCTCAATGCAAAGGCCCTGGCTCCAATCTCTAGTATCACCAATAAACAAACAAACACACAGTAGTATAATTTCCCAAATTCTTCTGTAAGAATGAAGAGTCTAACAAAAAGAAATACATATGAACAGCACTTGCTTTTAGTAAAGACATTTTAACATCATGAAAATTTCAGTTTGTCCCAAAATTAACGTGATTCCAATAAAAATATCTACACACACTTCTGTAAAACTAGACAAGTTGATCTGAAGTTCCTGTGGGAAAAAAAATAACATGCAAGAATAACCAAGAAAATCTCAAGAAAGAAAATCTACAATGGAGGATAGGCCTAGGAGACATCCAAACATACTATAAGGCCTCTAAAATTGATGCAGGTGATAATAGGTACAAATACGTCAGTATAAAATAATACAAACTCCAGAAACAGACAAGTACATCAGAAAATGTTACATATGATGAACATGATTTCTCAAATCACTGGGGCAAAAATTAATGTTTTAATAAATAATTCTAGAACAAATGGTTAGCCACTTGGAAAAAGATAAGTTAATCCAGCATACACAAGGGTAAAGTTCAAATAGACCATAAATTTAACTTACAGGCTGAGTCTATACAAGGACTAGGGATAAGAAAGAATAAAGTATTCTATAACTTGAGAGTAGGGGAAACCTTTCTATGATTCAAATTCCAGATTCAAAAGAGAAAAAAAAGTGATAAATTCTAACTATATAAAAGTCAATATACTTAGATAGTAAAAATATCACAATAAAAAAGTCGAAACACAACTAATCTAGGAGAAAACAGTTGCAACATACATCTCAGATAAAGTATAAAGAATGTCTTAAAATTTAGGGGATGGGTGAACCTGGAAGACAGTATGTTAAATGAAATAAGCCAATCACAAAAAAACAATTACTGGCTGGTAGTGTAGTTCAGTGGTACAGCATGTGCTTAGCATCAGCAAGGCTCTGTGTTCAATTTCCAGCATGCACACATAGAAAGACAAATACTGTATGATTCCCTTATATGAGGTGTCTATAGTCACTAAACTCATAGAAACAGAAAAGAGAATAGTAGTTGCCAGAGGCTGAAGGGAGGAGGAATTGGGGAGTTGCTATTTCGTAAGCATGGAGTTCCAATTTTGCAAGGAAAATGTTATGGAGACTGGTCTGCACAACAGTGTGAAAATACCTAACACTAAATTGTACACTTAAAAATGGTTCTAATGGTAAACTTTATACATATATTGTATCACAATTTATAAATACTTACAAGGAAGAAGTTCAAAAACACAATAAAAGATGGGCAAAATATGAACTAACATTTCACAATAAAAATATTATAAAAATTGAAGTCACCTAGACAAATCCATAGGAATAGGGGAAGGATTTCTGGAGGTGATAATTGAGCTGAATTACAAACAACCAGATAAAAGAAAACATGGACAGTCAGAGGACATACTAAGGCAAAAGCAGCAAAGTGAGAAATACCATATTTTCTCAAGGAATAATAAACAAATTCATAATGGTGGAGCATAAAGTATCGTACAAAGCATAGTGAGAGAAGAACATAATTGGCAAAGAGGCAAGGGTCACATTATAGAAGGCCTCACACGCCACATTAAGCATTAATTCTGGACAGGAAGCCATTGATGGCTGCTGTTGTCAATACAAGAGATGAAGTTCCAATCTAATGCTAAAACAAGAATGGTACTGATTTGATCAATATTCGCAGCATGTGGGGACTAATGGGTAGTTCAGGAGGGGAAAATAATATTTTAAGCATGAGAAACTGAATAGTAATAATAACAACTACAATGGAGGTGTATCATGGAGGGAAGTTTTTTATTTTTTGTGACATGTTGAATTTTAGGTATTTGTGCATGAAAATCCCTTGAAAGTCAGCAACATGAAGGTAGGAGAATTCAGAAATGGAGAGAATCCTCCAAGAAAATTCAAGGAAAGAGAACTAGGTAGCTATAGGCAGACAATGAAGAGGAACCCATAAAGATGACAGAGAAATAATAGAGAAGCAGAAGAATAAATACAAAGAAATATCAGAAAAGAAATAAATGGTCAGCATTATCAAAGTCAACTTTAATTGTCATTTTTAAATTTCAACCATTCTAATAGGCATATGGTTAGAATTCATAATGGCTTTAATTTGTATTTCCTTTTTTTAAATTTGTATTTCCTAATGATTAATTTAACAACACTGAATACCTTTCATATGCTTCTTTGCTATCCAGATGTCCTCTGTGGTAAAACATCTGTTCATATCTTCCACACATTTTCTAATTGGATTTTTTACATTGTTGAGTTTTGAGAACTCTTTATATGTTCTAGATAGAGGTCCTTTGTTGGGTATGTGATTTGTGGACATTTTTTCCCAGTACATAACTTGGTTTTCATCCTCTTACCACTAAATAATAATTTTCTACTTTGATGAAATTTAATTTATTGGTGTTCTTTATGGCTTGTGCTTTTGAGGTCATACTTAGGAACTCCTAGCCTAGTCCTGTTTTCTTCTGAAAATATAATTTTATATTCCCCTTGTATTTTCTTCTAAAGGTTTTAAAAAATAGTTTATATTTACATGTAAGCCTATGATCAATTTTTGGTTAACTTTTGTATAAGGTGTGAGGTTTAGGCTAAGGATTTCGTTTTGTTTTATTTTTTAGATGTCCAATTGCTCTACCCAATTTGTTAAAAAGATTTATCCTGCCTCCAGTGAATAATTTTTGTACCTTTTCAAAAATCAGCGTGGGTTTATTTCTGCATCTTCTACTCTTTCACTGTGATTCATGTGTCCAATTACTTCAAAGTAAGAAGATTTTTTAAAAGTCCAGTGAGGGTCTAGAGAGAAGGACTGAAAGATATCAGTCTTCTGGATTTGACAAATAGTGGTCACTTGTGACATTAGTGGTGAAGTAGTGGAGTTCCTGAAAGCCAGATTGCCAATAGGAGTGGGTTCAGGAGTGAAGACTGTTTTCAAATCTTGCCACCACAAAAAACAAACTTACTGACAGAAAAATTAGGGATACAATGGCTTTCACAATAGCATCCAAAAAAATGAAGTACCTAGGAATCAATCTAACGAAGGAAGTAAAAGATCTGTACATTGAAAACTACAGTACTTGGAAAAAGGAGACTGAAAAAGATATCAGAAAATGGAAAGATAGCCTTTGTTCTTGGGTAGGAAGAACCAATATTGTGAAAATGGTCATACTCCCAAAACTGTTACACAGATTTAATCCAATCCCAATTAAAATACCAATAGCATACTTCACAGAATTAGAGAAAACAATCCTAAAATTCATTTGGGACCAAAAGAATCCTAGAATAGCAAAAGCAATTCTGGGCAACAAAAGCAAAGCAGGGGCCATCACAATCTCTGACCTGAATTATATTACAAAACTACTGTAGTAAAAAGAGCATGGTGCTGGCAAAAAAAAAAAAAAAAAAGACCCCAGCACCAATGGAAGAGATTAGAAGATGCAGAAACAAGTCCAAACACTCTCAGTCTTATCTTTGACAAAGGGGCCAAAGAACTTCACTTGAGGAAACATAACCTCTTTAACAAATGGTGCTGGAAAAACTGGCTCTCTACATGCTAAAGACTAAAGCTAGACTCGTATCTTTCCCCATGCACTAAGCTAAAATTAAAGTGGATCAAAGGTCTAAACAATGAAACAGAAACACTAAATCTTCTGGAAGACAGAATAGGTAGAACTCTTGAAGACATAGGTGTAGGCAAGGACTTTATGAACAAAACCCCAATTGCTCAGGAATTATCACAAAGAATCAACAACTGGGATCTAATCTTATTAAAAAGCTTTTGCACAGCAAAAGAAACCACCATCAGAGGGAAGAGAAAACCCACAAAGTGGGAAAAAACTTTTGCCACCTATTCCTCCGACAAAGGACTAACATCTCAAACATATAAAGAACTCAAAAAAAAAAAATCAGATCCCCAAATTTAAAGACCCATTCCAAAAAATGGGCAGCTGAAATGAATAGACACTTCTCAGATGAAGAAGTAGAAATAGCAATAAGCATATGAAAAAATGTTCCACATCACTGGTCATTCAAGAAATGCAAATTAGGGGTTGGGGGTTTAGCTCAAGTGGTAGAGCACTTGCCTAGCAAGCACAAGGTCATGAGTTCGATCCCCAGCACCGAAAAAGGAAAAAAAAAAAAAAAAGAAAGAAAGAAATGCAAATTAAAGCAACACTGAGATTCCAACTCACTTCAGAAAGAATGGCTATTATCAGTGAATCAGCCAATAACATATGCTGGAGGGGCTGTGGGGAAAAAGGAACCCTCCTCCACTGTTGGTGGGAGTGTAGACTGGTGCAACCCCTATGGAAATCAGTGTGGCGATTCCTCAAAAAAATAGAACTAGAGGTTCCATTTGACCCAGCTATTCCCCTTCTTGGTATCTTCCCAAAAGAATTAAAAGCATCGTACCACAGTGATATATGCAGACCCAAGCTTATAGGGGCACAGTTTGTAATAGCTAAATCTTGGAAACAGCCCAAATGTCCATCAACTGATGAATGGATAAAGAAAATGTGTTTTTTATACAACGGAGTACTACTATGCCATAAAGAACGATAAGCTTGAAATATTTCTAGGTAAATGGATGCATCTTGAGACCATAGTCTTAAGCAAAATAAATCAGACACATACATTTAAATACCACATTGTTTCTCTGGTGTGAGAGACTGAAAGTGTAAACAAAGACTAAAATGTCTTTGTTGGGAAAGGGAAGAATTTGTTCAAATGGGATGGGGAAAAACGGTGGGGGAGGGGGAAAGGAATGGAGGGACAAGAGAAATAAGGAATGGAAGGAAAAATGGAAACAAAGCTTTTGTAAATAAGGAGGGAGGAGGGGGTGAAGTGAGGGGAGGATAACGGGAAAAAAAGAAGCAGCAAGATATATCATGCACAGGTACAAATCCCCTATGATGAAAGTTATCACTATGTGTATCTAAAATGTACCATTAAAATTAAATTTAAAAAAAAGTCTCACCACCGATTTTCAACTGTAAGACTCTACAAAGCAAGAACTGTTGAGAAACAGTAAGAATGTTAAACATGCGTACAAATGCACCTTGCAATTCACCCAGCCTCACAAGTTTTGGGGTTGTTTTATACCAGTTTTTTATACCTAATAGAGAGATGGTCTTCAGAAAGTTTGGAGACAAGAGGGAGGAAGAAGGGCACTTTAAAAAACAAAACCAGGGGCTGGGGATTTAGTGCAGTGGTTAGAGTGCTTGCCTTGCAAGCACAAGGACCCGAGTTTGATCCCCAGCACCAAAAAAAAAAAAAAAAAAAAGCCACCCAAAAATCTTGACTAGGGGTTTCTTCCATGTACTCTCAATCCACAGGGAAGTATTGTCCTCAGCCCTCTATCGCCAAAGAAAACCTTAAGGGAATTTGAAAATTAAATTCCCATCTGGGAATATGCTGCATAAAATGCAACCAGCTCCATGTTTCTGTATCCTTCACTATTAAAGAAATTTTACATGATGTCATTTTTCCACCAATCATATCACACAGCCTTATACTGTCATCCATATGGTCAGTGTCGTTCCTTTTTCTTTTTCTTCATCTCTAGCACCTAGCATTTAGCTTATATATAATAGATTCTCAATAAGTATCTATTGAGTGGATAAATAACCATCACTATATCAAAGTTGAAATAATCAATTACTGCCCTAATGTCAAAGGGAGATTTGTTTCCTTTTATAACTGCCACTCTGAATATTTCCAATTGTTTGGAGTAAGAATTAAAATATTTATACAATTAATCCTTAAAAGATGAATGCCAGGGGTTGGGGATTTAGCTCAGTGGTAGAGCACTTGCCTATCAAGCACAAGGCCCTGAGTTCAATCCCTAGCACCACCCCCTCCCCTGCAAAAAAAAGAAAAAAAGAAAATAAAATGAATGGCAACAAAAATCTAACTCTTCAAATTCACACTATTGTCCATGACACACTTGTTCCCTTGGGCAGAGAAAACAAAAATCTCAGTTTCTAAATTTATTTCTTTTCTAGGATGGTATTTAACAGGTGGTTTTAGAAAAAACTTTTTAATAACCTCTTTGAACATTTTCAAAACAAGAAATATAAAAAATTGAACTCACTCCTTTTTTTTTAATGTCACTGGTCATCTGTCAAAAAAAACAAATAAAATATAAGTAAGTCAAGAAGTAAATTTTAAATTTTTTAAAAATCAAAATCAGAGCCTGAAATATATCTGTCTTTTTTTTAAATTAATTATATTGAAACTGACTTAAAAATTACGAGGATACATTTTGAAAAGATAAAACAACTTACAGTTGAAGGATAATCAGGCTCTGGTAATGGAGGTATTCTTTTATTCAGTGTTCTGTCCAGATTTCTTTTGGCTCTATCAATTCTGAAATTTATAGTTAGAAAAATATATGACTCAAAGACAACATTATCATAAATTATCAAAACATTGTAAGTTGAATATTTTTCAACTATACTAACAGATACTCAAGAACTCTTTATCTGACTCAATTTTCTATAAAAAACAAATCCTAACATCCATTATCAATGTGACAATATAATGTGAAAGGGTAAGACTAAAAATAAAATGAATTTTCTTCAATTATAACTTACTGACAATCTAAAAATTAATCCTAGTGCAGATCTAGTCAAATGCCTTCTGTTGGAAAAGCCGTCCTTTACACCCTATGATAAGATACTCGTCTTTAACTATCTTTACATATGTTGCTTTATAGCACTTACCACTGTTTGACATACAGATACTCCTTGTTTAACAACCTGTCCATTTAACAACAGTTTGGACTTATGACCACGGTGCACTGTCCAGATTTACTACCTGCCAGTCAGGTACCCACATTCAGACTTATGCTGCAGGAACGTGAGCTGCAGTGGAGCCTTACGGTGGCTTCTTCTAAAGTACAGTACTGTAATTTTTGCTGATTGTACTCTACAGTACAGTATTATAGTTTTACATTCCGTTATACAATACTGCATGTAAGTTATGCAAATAAAAGCAAAATCATCATGTTGGATTTTCCTTTGACCATTTCTTTGTTCCAAACATTCTAATGTACGTACTACAAACAATTCTTCATTTAGTGACCATTTAACACTGAGTTGCAAGAACATATCGCTATCATTAAATGAGGACTGTCTATAATACATGCTATAGGCTCTTTTATTTATTGCCATTATCCCCAATGCCTAGAAGAGTACTTGGAACATAATAGATGTTCAATAAACAGTTTTACCTTTGACATGGTTTACAGATTTTTATCATCCATAAGGTATAATTTTCTATGTAAAAGTTGATAGGGGAACCAGAGGAGAAGGGGGAAGAGGGAGGGAGAGAAGAAGAAGGGGATTAGCAAAAACAAGCTATAATATGTACATGTAACTACTCCCCAATATGATTGTAAACTGCATGAACTGCAAACATGTACTAACACATTAAAACTAAAACGACATAATTTTCCTTTTAGGTTGTATCAACATGGGTATAATCCATTCATCTACCAACAAATATTTATTGAATACCTACATTATGCATATAACTGTACTAGGTGCTATAAAAATACAACAGCAGCTAACCTCAAGAAATGTATAAACTGATTGGCTGAAACAATAAGAACAAAGTGCCATATACTTCGGTGGTTCAAAGGAAAGGTAATTTCAGTTCCATGTGAAAGCCACATGAGCACATAAGCATTTGCAATGAGCTTTAAGTGAAAGAGGATTTGGGGTGGAGATGTGCTTTCCCAGGGATCTGAAAAAGCAAAAACCCTAAGAAACAGGAAGTTGAAAAAAGGATCAAAGGTAAAGAAGGGGAACAGGAAGTTGTCAAATGTGCCCAGAATCTATGGGATAAGGTGGAAATAAATCTGGAGGAGTAGATTGGAAAATTTAGTTAAGGACCTCAAATAGCAAGCTCTTTTACTCAACAGACAACTGTGAGCCACTAAGAGCATTTGAGCATTGGAAACATTTTTAGAAAGATAAACCTAGCTAAATGTAGTGGTGTACACATCCCAGGACTCTGGGAGGCTAAGGCAGGATGATCCCAAGTTCAAGCCCAACCTGAGAAACCTAGAAAGTTAGTAAAACCATGTCTCAAAATAGATCAAAGAAGAACATGTGCAATGAAAAATAAAACAAAAAACAAATGAGGCCTTAAAAAGTAGATTGGAGGATGCCAAGTGCAAGAAGAATGATGAAAAACAACTGAAGGAGTAAAAGGGGAATCATCAGAGAGATTAAAGGAGAGCCAAAAAGAATTTCTTTTTTTTTTTTTTTTTTTTTTTTTTTCCAAAAAGAATTTCAAAGGCTGGCCAATGGAACCACAAAACCAAAGCCTGGTAAGTTCCACATAAAAGGCAAGGGCCATGTCTGTTTTTCTCACTGCTCTATCCATACCACTTGGGTAGTATCCTTTATGGTGCAGGAGCTCAGTAAGTACCTGTTAAAAGAATGACCACAACAGTAGACATAAAAAGATCTTGCATATCAGTTCAGTGCCCCCTTACCTGACAGGTGCATATTCCCAACAATACCAAGTATACCTATGGTATCCAAGGGCAAGGGGTGGTAGGTGGCAGTCATCGCCACTTTCTGAGGTAGCCCAATTTATTCTCAGCTAGCTCACAGTGTTAGGAACCAATTTCTTATACTGAGCTGTATCCTTTTAACTTCTATTCTCTGGAGCTATATAGGTCATATTCTTCTTCCATGTTACCTTTCCAAAACTTAATACTTGTCCAGTTCCTTCAACTACTCCTGTTAATAAGAGTTACTCTTTATGGTAAGCTTATTATGTTATAGGCATTGGCTTAAGATCTTTATAAGCACAGACCTCAGGTAACCCTCAAACAATCCTAAAAGTAAGCACTTTTTTCTATCTTACAGATGGAAACATGAAGATAAGTAAAGTTACATAATTTGCCAAATTTAAATGCCTAACAAACTGCAGAGAAAGAATATGAATTCAGGCCTGATTGATGCCAGAACCAATTAAGAAAATCAGCTTACTTCAAATTACATAGTTTCAAATTTCCTTACTCTCGGGGATGAGGATTTAGCTCAGTGATTAGAGTGCTTGCCTTGCAAGCACAAGGCCCTGAGTTCGATCCCTGGCACTACAAAAACAAAACAAAACAAAAAAAAACAAAAACAAATTTCCTTACTCTCCCTTGTACCTATTCTGATTTATTACTGTCTCCCTTAAAGTGTGATCCCAGAATCCCAGATGTTGTTTGGTAAGTACAGAGCGAAAATTTTCTCTCTCATCTTTTAGACATTCTACTTTTACTAAAACAGCCCAAGACTGAATTAGGTTTTTTCTTTCCCCCATAACAGGAATTGAATGCAGGGTTTAACAGCTCTGAGATACATTTTCAGCTCTTTTTTAATTTTTAAATTTTTGAGACAGGGTTTCATAAAATTGCCAAATTGCTAAGGCTGGGCTCCAATCTGCAATCCTCCTCCCTCAGGCTCCCAGAGTGCTGGGATTACAGGCATGCACCTCCACTATCAGCTTGAATTAGCTTTTTTTGAGTACCCTCATTTTCCTGTTGACTCTTTTTTTCTTTTTTCCTGTTGACTCTTAATGCGCACATATTAAACTAAAACTCCCAAAACTTTTAGACATAAAGTAGAAAATGGTGGCACATGCCTATAATCCCCTCACTCAGGAGGCTGAGGCAGCAGTTCTGGGCCAGCCCCAGGCTACATAGTGAATTCAATGCCAGCCTGCACTACATAAGGCCCTGTTCTCAAAAAAAGAAAACAAAACAAAACAAAAGGTGCCAGAACGCTGTTCCTTGTCCTTTTCTTTGTTAAAGCTTTGGAGTAAGAACAATCTAACTCCTAGAGAACTCCCTTCTAAGTCTGCCAAAACACTTAGTTGAGTCTTGGGAATAAAGAAGTTAAAAGATCTCGAACAGAACATGTACTGATACTAGCTAATATACCTTATAAATTTAGCTTTAAACATGAATAAGGGTTTTATGGACAAATAAAAATATAAAGCTAAAGAAGTTATATGATGTAGACTTTTTTAAGCATAAGGAAAATAAAATTAGCAAATATTTAAATATTAAACTGACAACATAATTGTCAATAATGTAATAGTAAAACCCAGTCAGCGCCAAAAACATTTACAAGAGACTGACCAAGCAGAAGGAGTACGCAAAAAAGGAAGCAAGGAATCTATCACAGAGAAATTTCCCATTTCACAGTTCAGTGTTGGGTCAAAAGTTTGTAAATGAGATCCATGTCTTTTTCTTTCATTTATCTCCAGAATCCAACAGGCTCAGGTACTGGAAATTCTCTGTTGACTGTAGGATTGAATTGAATCACCATTTTCACAGCCTTTATTAACCAATACCTGAATTAATTTCCACTAAATTGTTGGGGAGTAGGGAGGAGGATATTAGACTATGTTTTCTTTTGTATAGAGAAAATTTAATTGCAAGTGCTTGGAAGAGAAGCATTTTATCAAATGCAGTGCTATTTGTAGAGGCCTAATTACTTGGCTGCACTTTTGGGGACCAGTATTATTATTCATAACATACTGAGAAGTAGAACAGTGTAGAGCTTAAAGTTTGTGAACTCCAGAACTTGGATCCAAACTCCAGCTATGTGACCTTTGGCAAATTACTTACCTTCTCTGTACCTCACCTTAAATACCTTCATCTAAAACATAGAGATAACAACAGGACTTACCTTATAGGATTACTGTGAGAAGTAAAGGGATAAGAACAATATCTGAAAAAGTAAGCAATGTATAATATTTGATATCATTATGATTACTTTTCAATGATTTTTCTAATTAACTTCATAGTATTTTGCTCATGAACAACCTACATGGTTAAAACTGTTTTTAAGAATATGAATACTAATCATTTCACTTGAATTCCAAGCAAGAATTGTTTATGCATATGCTACTTACACTAACTGATTAATTTTCTTCTGCTGCTCCTTGGATCTTCTGTACTTTAGCAGCTTTCTTTGTTCTGGTGTGACAGCATATAGGTTTTCTGGAGGGTAGACAATAGGTGGTAACTTCAACTTCAGAGCCTCCTTTTCTGCTGAAATGGCAGTTTTGTTTGGATCTGACATCTTGGTCCCCTAAAGATTAAAATACTCTGTACTCTGAAAAGAAAAAAGTCCATGCAGCCATTATTGTACAAGCAAGCCTCGATACAGTCATATAGTCAATCCCAAAAATAAAATTCTACATCCTTTTAGATCTTCCTCCCAAGTATGATGTTAGCCAAAGCATGGCAATTGAGGGAACTGGGCAGGGATTCCTGTTGGAGCTATACCATTCATTTGGTATGAAAAAATGAAACCAAACATTTCTTCTTTAGTACTTGAAATTAAAGGACTGAATTAGGTGCTCTCTAAATATCCTTCAAACTCTAAAATTCTGAGTTAGTATATTTCCCTAACCAACAATAAAGAACAAAGAAAATCCAGTTGTTGAAAGAGAATCTCCTCCTCCCGGAAAAGTTGATATTTAACATCACTAATATTACTGGTTTGGGGTTGGGGATTTAGCTCAGAGGTAGAGTGCTTGCCTCACAGGTGCAAGGCCCTAAGTTCAATCCCCAGCACCCGAAATGCTAATCTTGCTACCTTCCTAGCAAGTGATGTTATGACCACGCACAAATATTCATACTTAATGCACGGCAAATCTAAAACATCATATAAATGCTCAACAATTGATCTATATACCTATCCAACTGTGGTATCAACTACATGGGTTACAAATGCCCACAAGATTTGGAGATTCCTGCATTTAAAGAGTATTTCTGCTGGCACCCAAATCAAGATCACCTAGTCAGGAAGACAGATGAAGAAAAGTGCAGAAAATAAGTACAGTACCTCTAACTGTTTCTTGTCTCAAGGAAAGAGACTTGCAGGGCTTGTCTGGTGAAAGAAAGGGGTTTAATGAGGGGTAAAACCTCCAGAATCACACTGGTTCCCTGCTCAGTAACTGATGAGCTGTGGTTACCAACTGAGTTTGGAAACAACGTCGTTGTCCTAGAAACTGTCCATGGCTACTACGAGAAGGGCTGGACAAAGTGGGGAAGGAGGGGTGCAGTTGCCGAGCTACGACAGATTAGGATCACTTGTCACAACAATAATTCATTACTCAAGTAAATGGAATGTGAGTTCTTTTTTTTTTAAGCCTAACAGTCTTCCTTTGGAAGGGGTCCAGAAAATCGGGGTCTTCAAATTGTGGAAAACTGGAAGCCTAGAAATTTGGATCTATGGGGCCGGGGGTGGGGGGAGTGCAACTTTTTATCTTCCTCTCAGAGAAAGATAGTCTCCAAATGTCCCCATAGTGACTTCCTGTAAATACCGTGACTAATCAGAAATTGATCGTTTCTATATTTGCTATTGTTTTCACAGCACTTTCAGGAAGTCCTTGCCAAAATCGAACAGGTTAAAATATGTAAACTTTTTTTTTTTTTTTTTTGGTGCTGGGGATCGAACTCAGGGCCTTGTGCTTGCAAGGCAGGCACTCTAACCACTGAGCAAAATCCCCAGCCCTAAAAATATGTAAACTTTGTGAGCATTCTTGGACAGAAAAATGTGAAAGGTTGCAACTTGGATGCTTCACAGTGTATACTCCATGAATACTACGTGCCTAAATAAAACTGAAAGGTGAATTAATCCTGGTGGTATATTGATGGCATATTCATTTGACAACCATATCCGCGTGCCAGTCACTATGTCAAGAATTTTTTTGTTTTAATGAAGGTATAGCCTACATTATTGTATCTGGCACAATGTAGGTACCTCATAAATGTCATTTAAAGTGAGTGAATGGCTAGGAATGGTGGTTAATCCCAGCTGAGGAGGCAGAGGCAGGAGGATCACTGCAAGTTCCAGGGCAGCCTGGGCTACACAGTGAGTCCACGGCCAGCCTGAACTATATAGTAAGAAACACTATAACATAATAATATAATAACTAACTAAACACTAACAATAAACACTAAAACAAAATAACATAATAAAGTGACTGAACAAATAAAACTTTCTGACAGTTGTAAAGCAAACTAGCTTCCTGCCAGCCCTGGGCAGCCACCAATCTGCTTTTGGTTTCTATAGGTTTGTAGGTCAATAGGTTTTGGAAATTTCTTATAAATGTAATCATACATTATGTAGCCTTCTGTGTCTGGCTTCCTTCATGTAATGATAGTGTGTCTGAGATTCATCCATGTGTAATGTGTAACAGAAGTTACTTCTTTTTATTGCTAAATAGTATTCCATTACATGCATACATTTTATTTATCCATTTACCAGCTTGAGACTATTATGCATAAACATTTATCTATACATCTTTGGATGAACGTACATTTTCATCTCTTATGGAATGAAACCTGTAATAGAATTGCTGTTTGAATGTAAGTCTGTGTTCAACATTTTAAGGAGCTGCCAAACTGTTTTCCAAAGTGGCTGAAAGATTCTATATTATACCAGCAATGTATACGATTTGTTTCTCCACATCTTTGCCAATACCTGGTAACCACACCACCTGGTATTGTGGTTATTCTAGTGAGCATAAAGTGGTATCTGTGGTTTTAATTTGTATTTCCCTAATGTTGCTGACCATCTTTTCATGTGCTTTATGAGCCCTTGATATAATTTCTTCTTCATCTTCCTTTTCCTCTCTTTGTGGTGCTAGGAATTGAACTCAGGGTTTTTCTGAAGCTAGTCAAGTGCTTCCCACTGAACTATATTTCCAGCCCACGATACATCTTTCTTTGATGAAATGTCTATGCAAAAATTTTGTTCATTTTTAGTTTACCTTTTTATCATTTGGTTCTAAGTGTTGTTTATATATTCTAGATACAGGATTTTTCTCAGATAATTTGCAAATATATTCTAATCTTTTTTTTTTATCTTTTCCTTTTTAATTATATATTTTTTTTGAGATGGGGTCTCAATATGTACTTCAAGCTGACCTCGAACTCATGGCAATCCTCCTTCCTGAGCCTCCCAAGCTCTGGGATTACAGGCATGCACCACCATGCTTGGCCCTTACCCTTTTCTTTTAAAGAGCAAAAGATTTTCTCCTGTTTTCTCCTAATTTTATGTTTTACATTTAGGCCTACAATCCAATTAGAGTTAACTTTTTTTCATCTGAATAAACAATTGTTTCAGTACCATTTGCTGAAAAATTGTCATTCCCCACCAAAATGCCTTGACATCTTTGTTAAAAAAAACCACTTGAAGGGGCTGGGGATTTAGCTCAGTGATTAGAGTGCTTGCCTTGCAAGCACAAGGGCCTGAGTTTGATCCCCGGCACCACAAAACAAAACAAAACAAAACACTTGAAGCCAGGAATAGTGATACATAGCTGTAATTCCAGCCGAGGCAGGAGAAATGGGAGTTGAAGGACAGTCTGGGCAACTTTGCCAGACTCTGTTTAAAATAAATAAAGAGGGGGGCTGTAATTCAGTGACACGGTGTTTGCACTGCAAGGTCCTGGGTTCAAACCCCAGTATGGGGAGAGTGGTATGGGACAAGGGGGATCACTTGACTAGTCTGTCATGGTGGTGGATGTTGATAGTCTCAGCTATTCAGGAGGCTGCATTTGAGATCAGCCAGGACAACAGAACAAGATTCAAAAACAATTATTATTTGACGATAATAAAATGTAAAGGTTTATTTCTGGATTCACAATTCTGTTTCACTGATCTATATGCCTATCTATAAACCAATACCATAATGCCTTGACTATTACAGCTTTATGAAGAATAGTTATAGTTTTAAAATTAGGTAATATTAGTCCTCCAATTTTTTCTTTCATAAAAAATATCCAGTTTTAGCTATTGTAGACTTTTTGCATTTCCATATAAATTTTACGATCAGTTTTTCAATTTCTGCAAAATAGGCAGCTACAAATTTGATAGATCCTTTGCTTTGAATGAAAGGAAATTAAACATATTAATTTGCAGCTGAAAATCCTTTTCTAAAAGTTCCAGTTTGTGCCTAAGAGTTAAAAATATTATTTATGAAAGCAGGTAAGTTTATTTAGCAAAACCTTGATTATTTAAAAAGCATTTTTGGATATGACATCCAATTGTGATTCTGTAGTACTATCCCAAAATTCTTTTCTTCTTTTTCTTCTCCACCTTGTTTATAACACAGATGATGAAGATGCTAAGAGAACTTAGAAAGCACATTTGATATGCTATGTGCCATTCACTTCAAAATTGAAAATGGAAGTGGAAGCTAGACGTGGTAGCCGCGCACCTGTAGCCCCAGCTCCTGTGGAGGCTGAGGCAGGAGGAACACTTGAGCCCAGGAGCTTAAGACCACACAGAGCGATCTCACCTCAAAAAATAAATTAATAAGCCAGGCAGAGTGGTACATACCCGTAGTCCCATCTACTCAGGAGGCTCACAAACTCAAGGCCAGCCTGAGCAATTTACTGAGATTCTGTCTCAAAATAAAATTTTTAAAAGGGCTGGGACATAACTCAGTGGTAGAGTGCTTAATGCTATAGCATTCATGAGACCCTGGGTTCAATCCCAAGTACCAAAACCCAAATAAATAATAAATTTTTATAATAAATTTTTAATAAATAATAAATTTTTCCTTTGCAAGGAAAAGAGATGAATCCATATGCTTAAGAGCTCTTTACAGACCTACACTTGGATATATTTTACATAGGTACTGTGAATTTTTCTTCAAATTAATTTTTATTGCTATAATATTAAATAACATTAATTACTGCTAGTTGTATTATATATACTATGTAGCACAGTATGATAAATATATAATTTATAATGAAATTGATAAACTATTTAATAAATAAACACAAAGAAATAGAAAAGTGGATGCCTTAAAAAAAAGGAAATGGAAATTGAGTTTTGAACATATGAGCAAACACCCCAAAGTAATTTCACCCCGAAGTGAGATACTCCTAAAAGCTTCTGAATACTGTCCAAACATGGTGGCACCTGCCTGTAATCCCAACACTCAGGAGGCCGAGGTAGGAGGATCACCTCAAGTTCAATGCTAGCCGGAGCTACACAGCAAGACTCTGTCTCAAACCGTCCCCCCTAAAAAAACTTCTGAATGCTATCACTCAAAATTGCAACATGTTTCAAAAATATGTAAATTATCTATGTATTTAACTGACAATGTCATTAACCAAAGTAAAGTTAATCAAAAGAAAATAGTCTTCACATATAAATATTTGCAGACATATACCTGACATGAAGAGACATATGACAAAAATAATTTCATCAGTCATAACTCTGACTGATAAAAGTCAGCTTGTGTTTCCTGACATGGACAGAGAATGGCCAAATAAAATTATTAAAAATAATACTTAATAACATCATTTATTATATTTAAAATTATTATTCAACCATTCCTCCTTTTGGTATCAGAGAAAGGATATTATTGTCTTCTAATCTCAAGTTTTCATTATATAATTGTAATTTTTTTTTTTTTTGGTGCCAGGGATCAAACTCAGGGCCTTGTGCTTCCAAGGCAAGCACTATAATTGTAATTTATATAATTTACAGGGCTATATTTTAACCTCATAAAAATACTGCTTCAAACATACCATTTATTATATATTATTTTCAAGTCTATGAATTCAAAATAAACTTTCTATGAAAAAAGTGACAAAAGACAGTGAAAAGAGTCAAGTGTAATAGTGTATGCCTATAAGCTAGGCACTCTGGGAGGCTGAGGCAGGAGGATCTATGGGTATGTTTTACTCTTTCAAACAAATTGAAATATTAAAAAAAGAAAGAAAGAAAAGAAAAACTGAAAAGATAGAAGTGTGACAGTTTAGGTCGTGTCTCAAAACCTGGACAGACTCTTGTTACAGAGAACAGATGTGATGGTGTATGCCTGTAATCCCAGCACTCAGGAAGGCTGAGGCACGAGGACTCAGCCAGGGAAATTTAGTGAGTTAGTAAGACCCTGTCTCAAAATTTAAAATACATGAATGAAAAGGGCTAGGAATGTAGTTCAGTGCAAGGTTTTGGGCTCAATCCCCAGTACTACCACCACCACAAAAAAAAAAAAAAAAAACTGTCATAGGATTACATTAGAACATTTTGCCTGAAGGAAATTTGTTCATTCCCTCTCCCTCCCCTCTCCTCATCTTCTCTGAGTGTCAGCTCCCTCCACCTCTGCCGGTTGGACCAAGGGCCTCCACACTGAGCAAAGTCCCCAGCCAATATATATATTGGGGGGTGCTGGGGATCAAACTCAGGGCCTTGTGCTTGCTGGGCAAGTGCTTTACCACTAACTCTCTCCATATATATATATATATATATATATATATATATATATTTATATTTATATATATTTATATATTTATATATATTTATACATATATTTATGTGTATATATATATTTTTTGGACAGGGTCTCACTAATTTGCCCAAGCTTTGCTTGAACTCATAATCCTGCCTCAGCACCTCAGACCACATCTGGCTTCCTTCTTTTTCTATTTTTTTTTTTTTTGTGGTGGTGCTGGAGACCAAACCCAAGAAAATCATATGTTCTAATATGGCCTTTATTTTTTTCATTAAACACCTTAATTAAAATTGACTGATGGTGGGGAATAGCGACTGACTGCTTGAGGCTATGGTATTTCTTTTAGTGATGATAAAAATGTTCTGGAATTAGATTGCATGGTAGTTGCACAATGTCGTATATTAATACTAAAAGCCATTCAACTTGTGAATTTTATGGCAATGTGAATTATATTTCAGTTTTTTGAAAGTATCAGGAAAAAACAACAGAAAATTATTTTAAATTATAAAAGGGCATCATGGGTCTGTATGTGTATTGGATTTTTCTTTCTCTTCCTTTATTTTTCTTTTTTCCCAGTGCTGGGGATCAATTCAGGGCCTCTTGCAGGCTAGGCAAGTCTTTTCCAAGGAGCTACATCCTCAACCTTTCCTGACTTATTTAAAGACTCTGCAGAAATTTTGAACGAAAATTATACAGTGAACAATGAGAATTAGAATATCAAAACCTTTTTCCCACAATATAACAATTAAACATTTTCAGTTTTTCCCCGCTGAGGAAAATGAAAGATAAAATTACTTTTGCATAACTGCAAGTAAAATGACTCCAATGCCTTCCCTTTTTCTCAGAAGAAAATGCACAGCCTCCTATCATTTAGTATGCATTTCTCAGTGCAGATAATTTTTTCCTGCCTACTACTTTTCTTGGGGCTCACCGCTCCAATTACACTGGACTTCCATCTGGTCTGCAAACAAACCAAGATCATTTATGCTTTAAAGGCTTTAAAAGAAATAGACATAAAAATGCAGAAGACCCAGTTAAATTTGAATTTTACAGGATACAAAAATCAACACACAAAAATCAACAGCGTTCCTATACATCAGTACTGAACCCATTGAGAAAGAAATCAGGAAAACAATTCCATTTACAAGAGTTTTTTCAAAAATGAAATACCCAGGAATAACCTAATCAAGAAGGTGAAGACCTCTATAATAAAGATTTTAGAACACTGAAGAAATTGAACAAAACATTAGAAAATGGAAAGATCTCCCTTGTTCATGGGATATTGTTAAAATGTCCATATTACCAAAAACAATCTACAAATTCAGTGTGCTCTCTATTAGCATATTAACATTTTTCAAAGAACTAGAAAACATAATCTCAAAATTCATATGGAAGCACAAAAGACAGAATAGCCAAAGCAGTCCTGAGCAAAAACAGCAACCCTGGAGGCATTACAATACAGATTTCAAATTATATTACAAAGTCACTGCAACAAAAACACAATGGCACTGGCACAAAAACAGGCATCTACATCAATGGAACAGAACAAAAGACAGAAACAAATCCAGGCACCTGATTTCTGACAGGAGAGCCAAAAACATACACTGGAGAAAAGACAGCCTCTAACAATGCTAGGAAAATAGGATATACATCCATATGCAGATGATTGAAACTAGATCCTTATCTCTTCCTAACCCCTTTTTATTGACGTCAAATCAAAATTGATTGAAGACCTATGTATAGGATTGGAAACTTTGAAACTGGGGGAGAGGGGTGGAAGGAACCTTCCTGCTCCGTTGGTGGGAATGTAAATCAGTACAACCACTATGGAAATCCGTATGTCATTTCTTAAAAAACTAAAAATAGATATGCCATTTGATCCAGCAATACTACCCCCTTTGTAAATTTCTGAAAGAATTAAAGACAGTATACTGTAGCCTATGTTTATGGCAGCAGAATTCACAACTAAGCTGTGCAGATTAAATGCCCATGAACCAATAAATACACAAAGAAAATATGATAATTTACACAACAGAGTACTATTCAGCCATTAAAAAGGACGAAATCATATCATCTGCAGGAAAATGAATGAATAGGAGACCACTGTGTAAAGCAAAATCTGTATTTAAAACCACAGGAAACTTTAAGAGTTGGGGGAGAAGATCAAGGGCAGGAGAAGGAACGGGAAAGAAGGGAAATGGGGACCAAAAAATACATATGCATGTACCAATACACCAAAATCACATCACTCATATAATATGCAGCAATTTTAAAAAAAATTTAATTTCCGACAAACGAAAGAATTACTTTTTATGTAGAAGAAGTTCCATTGTTACTCCGTAGATAATTAAAATTTAACTGGGAGTCCTGAACCTGTATTTGCTAAATCGGGCAATTCTAAATAGGAAAGGTTTTCCTCTTTACTAATTAAAAATGGACAATTTAGGGATCGGGGATTTAGCTCAAATGGTACCGTGCTTGTCTAGTAAGTACAAGGCCCTGAGTTCGATCGCCTGCACCCACCCACCCCCGCCAAAAATGAACAACTTGCCTTTGTGGTCAGTACTATCTGTCAGTTTACTAACCTGGCTCTGAGCCGGTTTGTAACTTAATCTCTCTGCGCTTCACCTCTGTAAGCGACAACAGGGCCTTTCTCACAAGAACTATGAAGCTTAAATAAGGCACCGTGTGTAGTGTTTTTGGCACTGTCAGCGGTTAGTAAATAGGAGTTACGGTACGTTGTTTGTTAACTACCACCCGGGCACAGCTCGGTGCACAGGCGCGGGCCCGGCCGGAGTTAAACCCACCACACCTCAGAAAATGAAGAGCAGGGCGGGCAATACTGCGGAGAGGAAATGAGAACGCTTTCCACGCCCCAACTAAAGCTCGCAATCCGAGTGGGGCTCCTCTCACGCCGTCGCAGAGCCCAGGCCAGGCGGCAACAGGAGAAGGCAGTCAGCTAATGTAGGAGCCGACAACCACCACCTTGAGGGAAACGGAGCACGTGACACCGCCCAATCACTTCCGGTTTGGTGCGCCTTCCCACTCTCCTTTAGTCTGCACTTTCAACAAAAGCGTGGGATCCGGTATTTCCATCTGCCGCCCCTATATTTCCTTCACTGTTTCCTCACTCTAACCCAGGTTAAATATAAAAATTGAGCTACTAGAAATGAGACAGGTATGGCTTCTTTCTATGGCCACAGAAAGAAGGAGCAGGTATGAGGGGTGGCGAAAGTGCACAGCGGGAGCACCGCGCGCCCTTTCCTCGTGGGACGGAAGTCGCAGCGTCTCAATGGATCCCGGAGCCGGCGGCTGTAGCTTCTGTGCCTTTACTTGACACTGGGCGGCTCCTTGGCTCCTGGTCTGATTATCAGCTGCTGGGCCGCCAGGTTCATGTGGAGGTTCTCAGGCGTCCGCGCCGCGCTTCGAGGGGTCCGGACCGCGGTGGAACAGCGGAGCCCGGCCGAGGCGGCGACTGAAAGGGCGGCGGGCGCGATGGAGCGAGCTGTAGTGCGCTGTGTGCCCTCGGAGCCCAAGCTGAGTCTGTCGTTTGCGCTGGCAGACGGCAGCCACAAGAACATGCAGCGCGATCAGAGTGAGCCGCTGGGTCGGGTCCTAAGCCGGATCGCGACCAACGCCCTCAAGGGCCACGCTAAGGCGGCCGCGGCCAAAAAGAGCAGGAAGAACCGGGCGAACGCGAGCAGCGGCGGGGACTCTTCGGTGCCTGGACCTGAGTCGGCTGCGGCCTCTGAGCCGGTGGTGAAGCTGTATTACCGGGAGGAGGCAGTGGCTGAGGATGTACTCAACGTGGACGCCTGGCAGGACGGCGCGGTGCTTCAGATCGGCGACGTCAAGTATAAGGTGGAGCGCAACCCGCCCGCCTTCACCGAGCTGCAGTTGCCGCGCTACATCATGGCAGGCTTTCCGGTGTGCCCCAAACTCAGCCTGGAATTTGGGGATCCAGCGGGCTGCCTCTTCCGCTGGTACAAGGAAGCCAGGCCCAGAGCGGCGGAGCCTGAGGGCGGTGGCCCCTCTTCATTGTCTCCCTCTTCGCCGTCTTCTACTTGGACCGAGACAGGCGTGCAGGAGCGTGTCTACACCCCATCCAATGCTGACATCGGGTTACGGCTCAAGCTTCACTGCACACCAGGCAATGGGCAGCGCTTCGGGCCGAGCCGGGAGTTGGAAAGCGTGTGCCCGGTGGAGGCCGGGCCTGGCACCTGCACTTTTGACCACCGTCATCTCTACACTAAGAAAGTGACCGAGGACGCTTTCATCCGCACTGTGTCCTACAACATCCTGGCAGACACGTACGCTCAGACTGAGTTCTCCAGGACTGTGCTGTACCCATACTGTGCCCCCTACGCCTTAGAGGTCGACTACCGCCAGAACCTTATCCAGAAGGAACTCACAGGCTACAATGCCGACCTCATTTGTTTGCAGGAGGTTGACCGCGCAGTGTTTTCGGACAGCTTGCTACCCGCTCTGGAGGCCTTTGGCCTAGAGGGCGTGTTTCGAATCAAGCAGCACGAAGGTCTGGCCACTTTTTACCGGAAGTCGAAATTCAGCCTCCTTGGCCAGCATGACATTTCTTTTCAGGAAGCCCTGGAGTCGGACCCACTTCACAAAGAACTGCTGGAGAAGCTAGTTTTGTACCCATTGGCACAGGAGAAGGTGCTCCAGAGATCTTCTGTCCTGCAGGTGAGGTAGTTCCCGCTGTCTCTTCATAAACTCAGGCGTTTTTAGGGACCTGAAAGGGCGGGGTGCAGGGATGATAGTGAAATGAAACTGCCCAGGTTTTATTGAAACTTAGGTTTACTCTTGTATCCTCAGCACGAGGTTTAGTTTTCATTCACTGATTCAACACATTTAATACCTATATTGTGCCTGCCCACTGCAGGTTGCCTTCAACATGACAAACAAGAACTTTCTTAATGCTTACAATCTAGGGAGACACATGCTAAATACAAGAGTAATAGCGGTAGCTAGTTTTTTTCCTTACTATATTCGTTAGTCACTGGCATATTTTAAAGTATTTAAGTGCCTGTTGTGTTTTGTGGAATACTTCATAACTATTTGCTGTCAGGTTCACACAACTATGGAGCCAGGATTCTCAGCCAATTAATTATACTGTATTCACCATCATCAGTGGGCATTAATTATACTGCTACCTAGTTTAAAATTACCTTCATTTATAAAAACATGCTCATTATATGTCCAAAGTTTTTAAGCAGCTGTTTTTTTCTCAAACTAAAAGTAGCAGTGAAAAAAAATTAAAAGTTTAAAAAAGAGCTGGGTGTGGTAACACATGCCTGTCATCCCAGCACTTGGGAGGCTGAGGCTGGAGGAATACCACGAGTTCAAGACCAGCCTGAATTACATAGCGAGACCCTGTCTCAACACCAAAAATTTTAAAAAGAGTAGCTGCCATTCTTTTGAGCAACTGCTGTGTTTTGTGCACCTCTGTGTAAGGTCATATAATGGCACACAACAATCCTCTGTAAAAGGAGGATATGGTCTCTTTATCATTATGAAACTGGCTTGGAAAAGTGTCACTGTGCTGTAAATGTTAAGTATTCAAACATAAGTCTGCCTGATTCCAAAGCCTGTGCTTACAGACTTGAAAACCCTGTCTCCAATTTTGACATTGTCATATAAAAGGTATTTTTATAGGAACTTAATATGTTAGACAGTTATTAAAATATTACAATGGATACTACGCGCATATATCCTAAAACATCAGATTTCATAATAGCTGTCTTCATCAAGGGAAGGAAGTGAAATAAAATGTCAGTTCATCATATTAGATAAAAACATTCAGGAGATTGGCTGACACCAACTGAACTGTTGGCATTTTATTTTAGGTTTCAGTACTGCAGTCTACAAAGGACTCTTCTAAAAAGATATGTGTTGCTAATACACATCTCTACTGGCATCCCAAAGGTAGGTTTTACTGTATTTGGCTTCACAGTAACTTACACATAGTGACTTAAGTTTGCTAAAATGGTTTTACACAGTATTTACAGTATCTTCAATGTCACCCAGATACTGTAGTTTATCAGGTTGGGTTTTTTCTTCTTGTTTTTTTCCTTAAAGACAACTTTTAAAAGTACTTATATTGATGTTTTTTATATTCCCTAGGTGGGTACATTCGTCTCATTCAGATGGCAGTAGCCTTGGCTCACATTAAACATGTCTCATGTGATTTGTATCCTGGCATTCCCGTTATATTTTGTGGGGACTTCAATAGTACACCATCAACGGGAATGTATGAGTTTGTCATCAATGGCAGTGTTCCAGAGGATCATGAAGATTGGGCTTCCAATGGGGAAGAGGAAAGATGCAATATGTCCCTCAAGCATTTCTTCAAATTCAGAAGCGCTTGTGGTGAACCTGCTTACACAAATTATGTTGGTGGCTTTCATGGGTGTCTAGATTACATTTTCATTGACTTAAATGCTTTAGAGGTTGAACAGGTGATTCCATTACCTACTCATGAAGAAGTTACCACCCACCAGGCCTTACCCAGTGTTTCCCATCCCTCTGATCATATAGCTCTTGTATGTGATTTAAAGTGGAAGTAGATTTGTTTAAAGACTGAAAAGAAAGTTAATTACTTTGTAGGAAATTTACTGTAACCTCCAAAGAGGAACTCTAGCCACTAATATAAAACCTTATGTTCATTCCCTAGTAATGTTCCAGATGTCTTTGTCACAAAACTATTCATGTTGCCTTGTATAGTTTCTCTACCTTTTTTTCCATAAACTTGGAGGGAAAAAAATATATTTATGACTAGCAAGAAGAAAATTGAATTGTGTACCTTTTTAGAAGTGATTTTTTTAAGCTGGTAATTAAGAATTTTTAAACTATTCTTTGAATGATCTTTCATAACACACGTTTCAAATTGAATCATGTTTCTATAATTAGGGAAAAGGAAATGCCCACAGGTTAAGGTGGGAGATTTAAATTCTGACACATGGAAGGAACAGCTTGAGGGTCTACCTCTACCTCAATTTGGTTAGCAATTTATTACAACTTCAAAGCTTTAACAAAAGATTAAAATACACCATCACCAATTTTTATTGTTTCTCCTTCATTTTTCAACCAGCAAATTATTTGCATTTTCTTTAGTTTTTAGTATATGGTGTACATGGACATAATTTATCTTCTCATTCATACTGAAGCTTATTTTAATTTTTAGGGTATAAGCACAGTTTAATAGTTAAAAAAGTAGTGACATATTTAACTTGATCCCACTGTCTTTAGTCTTGCTCATGAAAAATATTCATAAATCAACAGGGTATTTGACCATGATATTAGAGAATGTAGCACAATACATTACTTTATGAGAAACTTTCTGCCAATACAGGCTGGAAACTTTGGATGAAGCATTGAGCATTTCTATGCTAGAAGTATTTTCAAAATTTTGTTTTTATAAGTAGGAAAAAGATAGTAGAGCTTTTGAACATATCTGAAATAAAGACTATTCTTTTTATAGATGAGCATTATAATTGAGGTAGAGAACAATACTGTACAGTATATATAATTCATTATAAAAGAAAATTTAAATATGAAGCCAAACTCTTGAAAACTAGAAACAAGGAGTTGTACTAATTAGTGTCCTAGGGGAACCAAGCTTTACTAAGTCATTCATCCCCATACCTTAGTTTTAATCCTTTAGCTGTTGCTTTTGATGTTTAGGATAACTGTAGTGTTATCTGATGTTTTGCATTTAATTTCTAGCTCAGGTATTAAACCCTACTCACTTTAAGAAAAGCTCTGAAACGCCAAGTCATGAAAGCCCATGTTTCAAATTGTTCAATCTCAACCTGATACCGTAAGAAATTGTTCTCTTGATGATGTCTGTACTTTCATATCCTACTGTCAAATGTATGTTAAACTCTTAGTTTAATATGTTTGAGAATGAGGTTTTACCAGCACTTCAGATTGTACCTTGAAGTAAAATACTTGAAAGAAAAGATTAACGAGGCAGTGTCTCAGGATCTTAGGTCCAGTCAGGTTTTTTTGTTGTTGTTGTTGTTTTGTTTTGTTTTGGTGCTGGGGATCGAACTCTGGGCCTTGTGCTTGCAAAGAATCTTATTTAGAAAAGACTATAAATGAATAAATTGATGCTACTGAATTGTGCCTTCATAAGTACCATTTTTGAGAGTATTTTAATGGCAGTTTATAAATATCCAAATAAATTAAAACCAGAATCTAATTCTTTTAACAAAAAACTTTTTTTGTTTTTTGTTTTTTTGAGACAGGGTCCCGCTATGCAATTCAGGCTGATGCAATTCAGGCTGGCCTCGAACCCTCAGTGATCCTGCTGCCTCAGTTTTCCAAGTTCTGGGATTATAAGGCGTGCGTCACCACACCTGGCTTCCTTCCTTTTTAAAATTTGGTTTTGGCCTGCTTTCACATATGCTGACAAACTCATATAGTAACTTGAGAGAAAACATTTAAGTTTCTCAGCAAAAAGTTTTGAGTTGAAAAAAAAAAAATTGTAGTGTGATATAATTACCCATGCCCATGAAAAAAGATACACTATAGACAAGTTCTATATTATGTCTGACTTAATTGGTCAGAAGAACTCTAAGCACTTATAGAACATTCCATGTCTAAATTCTTAAAGTTGGTGTCTCCTGACTAGACACAGATATTTCAGGATATTGGTATAATAAAATGTTATTTTGAAGTGCTGTATGCTCTAGTCAGATCTCCAGTATAGAACTATGTTAAAATGCCTGGAGTCCAAAGATAGGGAACATTGAGAAAATTACATTAATAGCATACCAATATTCCCTTATACTCATGACCTAGGATAAAGTGTTGCTCAGAAATCTTGCAAGCTATCTTTGTAACTGCATTTTTCTCACATGTGGAATTTTTAATGCTTTTAATTTTAATAAACATGGAAAATATAACAACATTCTATGGTAAACCACATTTTGTGTCACAAGTTCTTGCTATAGGAATTAACATTTCAAAATTTTATATTGACTATAAATAATATTTAGAACATACTATTATGTTAAAATGAATTCTTGCCCAGTTGTTTCTACAGCAGACAAGTACACCGATATTTCACAATTCATTAGCAGACAAATCATTTCTGGCTAACATATGTGTTGTTTTTAAAATTGTGAGTACTGCCAGGTATGGTGGTGCACACCTGTAATCCCAGCACTAAGGAGGTTGAGGCAGGAGGATCATGTAAGCTTGAGGCGAGTCTGAGCTACACAATGAGACCCTGTCTCAAAAAAAAAAAAAATTTTTTTTGAGTACTAAGATCAGTTGTTTCAAATTTCCAAGAATTTCACTGAATGGTGACTTTTCTGAGAGTAATAAGGTATGATACCATCCTGTGCTGGTTTCATACTGAAGACAGATCTCTGAGGAACCTTAAATACAAGGGAGAAAAGGTCAGATACAATGGTAGGAAGATCTCCCTGGTAGAAATTGGCATCTTTAGATCTGACATTCTCTAGACAGAGATTTCCTACAAACTAACTTGATTGAAACAAATATAAATTCCATATGCAATGGGGGAGAAAAGTTTGCACTATTTATCACATGACCCACATGGTAGCTTTTTAGGGAAAAATCTTTCCTCTGAGATACGGCCAACATTTTCCAAACTCAAATGTTTTGAAAATTTTAATATTTTAAGATAGCACTTAAACACTACCCAGATTTCATTTTGGAGGAGGAAACAATTTTAAGAGCTTTGGCTAATCAGAGTAAGTTCTGTGTTCCCACATTATAGAAAAGAACATGTCATTTTTAATACTGAAGATACTGCTGGGTGTGGTGGTACAAATCTAATCCCACCTACCCTGGAGGTTGAGACAGGAAGATTTCAAACTGGAGGCCAGCCTGGGCAATTTAGCAAGTCCCTGTGTCAAAATAATTTTTTTAAAAGGCTAGGGATGTAGCTCAGCACTCACATGCTTGCCTAAACATGGACTAGCCAGGGCCCTGTGTTGGTGCTGGTGCAGGGGTAATTAGGTGATTTTTTTAAAGCACTAACTTCAGAATAACAGTACTGCATTCTGAGATAATATTCATGTAAGGTTAATCATTATACTGTGTACTATCCAGTTACATTTAGTATATTCACAATGTTGTGCAACTATCTAGTTCCAAAACATTTTCATGACCTCAAAAGGAAAGTCTGTGTCTGTTACACAATCAGTCCCCATTCAGACCACTCCTCAGCTCTGATAACCACTGCTGTTTCTGCCCCCAATGGATGTTTTTGGTATTTCACAAAAAATGATTCAGATTGTATCTGGCTTTATTTCGGTAGCTGGCTTTTAAGATTCATCCTTGTTACAGTGTGTATCAATACTCATCCCTTTTATGGCTGAATAATATTTCCAGTAAATAGATATACCACATTTTGCTTATCTAAGTGGACATGTGCATTCCTGTCTTTTAGCTGCTATGAATATTTGCACACGAATTTTTGGTTTAAGCATATATTTTAAATTATTTTAGGGGGACTGGGGATTTAGCTCAGTGGTTAGAGTGCTTGCTTTATAAGCACAAGGCCCTGAGTTTGATCCCCAGTGCTATAAATAATTAGTTAATTAATTAATTTTGGGTACATTCCTAAGAGTGGATTGCTGGGTTATATGGTAATTTTCTTTAACCTTTTGGGAAGCTCCAGCTTTCCACAATGGCTGCACTATTTTACATTCCCTCAGTGATATACAAGAGTTCCATTTACTTCACACCATCACCAATTTATTTGCTTTTTTTAAAAATAGCCAACCCATGGCACTTCTACCAATGCATTTTTAACTTTAGTTGAATTATCTTTGTTGTAATCATGAACTAACTATTCACAATGGTTTACCCAGCCTATTTTTCCAGACAGCCCACTGTCAGCAATTCCTACTTATTTTTCCAAACTGTATCAAGTGGGAGTTTCCTTTGAGGAGGTTTGGGAAGACTAAAATTACAAAAATACCAAAGCACTAAGTATACCTGTAATCCCAGCTATTTGGGAGGCAGAGGCAGGAGGATTGAAAGCTCAAGGCCAGCCTAGTAACTTCACAAAACTTTCCAAAAATAAAAAGGGATGTGGGTGTAGTTCATTGGTAAAACACCCCTGGGGGGTTAATCCCCAGTATAGCAAAAAGATAAACAAAAGCCAAAAACATCACAAAGCCCCAAATATAAATAAATTAGAAGCCTAAAATTAAAAAGGTCATTTTAAAAATACAGGTATACAGTTAATTTGTTTCAGAGAATTTGCTTACTAACATTAGCTTTTAAGTAGTTAACAATGCTCCATTTTAAATCCCAATTTAGGTTCACAAGAGAAGCAAGCAAGAACACCTAAATAGTAATTCCTGAGGAACTGAGATGGCTGTGGCTAAATATAATTTACCAAGTTATAACACAATCCTAAAAAACCAAACTCTGCCTATTACAAAATAATTTTGAAAACCCTGAGTTCAAGAAAGGCTTTAAATTAAAAAAACAAAAAACACTGAGCCTATGACATTTTGCACTTGAAGGGAAAAGATTTGCTACTTAGCCATCTTGAGTGTATTGAATCATCAAAGCCAGGTGCTACAATTTAATTTTATATATAAATGATAAACATAAACTTATTAGTTCAGCTTGATTCATTCTATGACAGCAAACTCTGGGTTGTCAAAATCCATGTTTTTATCCAATTTTAAATTTCCTTGAGAAACTTAACTAAAAACAAACTAAACCATTCATTTCCATCTTCAGCCCTTTTTTGGGGGAGAGGGAGATGCTGGGGATCAAACTCAGAGCCTTGCGCTCACCAGGCAAGTGCTCTATCACTGAATTAAATCCCCAACCCCTCTTCAACCCATTTTCTATGTTGATTCTGTCAAAGCATTTACAAAACAGTCTATTTTGCCCAGTAAATCACTTTAATGATGGCGTCCTGGAGTGTTGCTGTTGTTTCCTTTAGCATAATGAAGTAGTCCCAGGTCTCATTTGTGCTAGTTCATCCTATTTGTATTTCTATACTGAAGTCGAGTCAGTAGAGAATTCGACAGGCGTTATTTAGGTGACTATTTCATATTGAACGAGTAACAGGCACTTTTAAAAATCTACTTAGTTCTGTGGAATAATTTGGAGAAATGATGTATCCAGGGATAAAATTACTTAGAAACAAAATGCCTTCCTTAAAAATACTGGGCTGTTTTAGATATCTTTAACCAAGAATGGGTGTTTCTGTTTTAAGCAGTACAGCTTTTAAGAACTATACAGTAAGTCCCCAACTTACAAACATTCAAATTGCCAACTTTCACAGATAGGAAGAAACCTCGCATTGGCAGATGCCAACATATCGCAGAAGTAATACACATGTCTGCCGGACGTTGTCACACCATTGCACTGCTGTGTGCTTACTGTACAGTGCTCAGTGAGAGCCCAGGATGTCAGGAAGCAAGAGGAAAAGCAGTGGTGATGTGGAGGGAACTGCCAGGAAGCACAAAGCAATATACATTGCATATTTGTGTCAAAGGTCGTGTAAGACTCATTTTGTTGGATTTACGACCTAATCCAATTTACGAATGTTCTCTCAGAATGGAACTGGTTCCTAAGGCGGGGACTTACTGTATTGTAAATAATGTAATTTAATTACTCTTTTCCTGACCTTTCATTACATACCTAGAAAAATCTGGCTTTCTGCATTCTGGCTTGTGTCCTTTTTCCCCATCCTAAACAAAATACTGTAACCCCACAATGATTTTGATCTTCAATCCTAAACTGACATTTTTCTTAAGGGCTTTGGCCACTGCATGTCAAATTAACTGACAGACCCACCCCCAAAAGAAACCCCACACTCATTAGCAGTCTCCCAAGTTCTCACTAGCTCCTTCAACTATTTACCTACTTTGTCTCTATGAATCTCTATTCTGGGTCTTTCATATAAATGGAATCAATTAATTATATAATTAATTTTTTGTGACTGGCTTCTTTCACTTAGAATGTTCAGGTGCTTTTACATTGTAGCATGTATCAGTGTTAGGTTCATTTTTTGAGGCATTTATTTTTGTAACTATTTCATTGTGCATTCCAAATATATATCCATACATTTTATTTATCAGTTGATGGGCATTTGGATCGCTTCTACTTCTTGAACTCCATGAGTAATGCTGCTATAAACAATTTGTGTACAACTTTTTGAGTGGATACATTTTCATTTCTCTTGGGAATGTACATAGGAGTGGAAATTGGTCCCTTCAGAACTGTTTAACTGTCTGAGGAACTACTGGGGTGTTAGTGAAAGCAGCTGCACCCATTTTACATTCCCGTGCTCACTTCGGCAGCACGTATCATTTTACATTCCCACTTGCAATACCTGAGGGTTCTAATTTTTCCACTTTATAATCTTTCCAGTGACAGGTATCCTACAGTGAAGGGAAATCTCATTGTGGCTTTGATCTACAGTACATTTCTCTGACGGGGACATGTTCCAAGACCCTCAGTGGATGCCTCAAACTACGGACATGTTCCAATACCCCCAGTGGATGCCTCAAACTACAGACAGCACCAAACCCCGTACAATGCTTTTTCCTACATATATCTCTATGATAAAGCTTAATTTATAAATTAAACACAGTAAGAGATTAACAATAAAATAAGAACATACTATAATAAAAACTTACTATTTCTGAAATTTCCACTTAAGTAACTTTGAAATGTGGTTAAACCAAATACACAAACCTTGGAAAGCAAAACCACAGACAAGGGGAAACTACAGTACATACTTATTAGTTGAATGGCACTCAGTCCAGCCTAAAAAAAGAACCACTAGAACCAAAGTCAGGTCAGTTTCTAAGAGCCACCTCCCTGCATATAGAAGGCAGGCTAAGCCCTGTAACTCCGAGTACTTATATGCCCAATAAAATCAAAGAATATCATCAGAATAGTGTAGAAGTCACTAATAAGTTCAGGAGGGAACAACCTCCACTGTCCTTTAACACATAAATGATCTAAAAGACATTCACTATGCTAGTACAACTACTTTACTCTATGTGTGAGTCCATATATGCTTTTGCTACTCATGTCTCACAATCTTTGTTCTTATAATTTAACCAATTAAACATTTTACAATGGTACCTCAGTTCATGAACTTAATTCTTTCCATGATTGTGAATGCAAACCGAATTGGATGAGAACCAAATCAAATTTCCCAAAGGTCAACGTTGAACCTAACCATTGAATTTCATTCAGTTCTTGTCCAATTTGACTTGTAACCAGAATCACAGGAAGAATTAAGTTGGTAAACCGGGACACCACTGTATATTGGTTTTTGGAAACTATAAAAGGATATTCATCTGTAAGTAACAAGGTAAATTTTCCTAAGAAACAAAAACAGCGACCTTCAAGTAGTAGTAACTTAGGCACCTGAATAAATGTATATACTAGAAGTACATATGTCACAACATATATACTAGAAGAAATATATCAGTTTCCTAATTCAATTTTAGAGCCAGTCCTAATCAATCCTATTATGTTTATGTAGTCTCTAAAATAAATTTTTTCTCTTTTTGGCTTTTTGAGACAGTCTCACTATATACTCCAGCCTGGCCTTGAATTCACAACGATCCTCCTGCTTCAGCCTTCTGAGTGCTGGGATTACAGGCATGCACCACCACGCCCAGCTGTTTTTCTTAATGAGATAAGCCATGTAAATCTAGAAGGGGATGTAGTTCAATGGTACTTTTTGTCCAGTATGTGTGACATACCTAGGTTCACCAAACCATAGTGCTATACCCCACCTCCCCACCAAATATAGTATTTCATGCCAAATGTTGTCTTAAAAATAGCTAAGTCTTCTGCTAGTGGGTTATTCCCAATCATCTTCTCAGAATTAACTGATCATGGTTGCACATACCTGTAATCCCAGCTCTCTGCAAGGCTGTGGCAGGAGTATCCCATGTTCTAGCAACTTGATGGGACCCTGTCTCAAAAAATTAAGAGATGGGGATAAGGGGAGGTAGCTCAGTGAGAAGACCCTGGATTCAATCCCCAGTATCATAAATACATACATGCATTTCCAAATAATCAGACTCTAGAGCTGCTTCCCTATATCAGATCTTCACACACTTACTCTTTATTACTCAATCCAATTTTCATATTCTAAATTGGCAACTAGCACTTACAGTATTGAATCATAAAAGAGGCACTGTAAGAATTTTTTTAAAAAACAAGATTTCGCTATATAGTCCAAATGCACAGTGATCCTCCTCCCTCTGTCTCCTGAGTGCTGAACTGCAAAGGTCAGAAGTCACTTTCAAAGCTCCATGACAAAAAACCCCAGAAATCCCACATTTAACAAAGCTTGATCCCATTAAGTGAGCTGAGTACAGTGGTACCTCAGTTCATAAATTTAACTTGTTCTATGATTTGTGTTTATGTGGGAAAGGTAGCTGCAGTCACGTTTGTGACTGGATGCAGGGTATGTAAACAAAAACAAAATTTTACCAAATGTTGTTTGCAAACCAAATTGTTTGCCAACAAAAGTGTTTGTGAACTGAAGTACCACCTGACACTGATTTCTGAAGAATTAAGTTAATATTTGTTTTATTTTCCATAGACAGCAAAGGGAAATTCATAAAAATTAAAATCTTTAACAAAACATCAAGCTCTTACATCACAGAAAATCAGCTGATAAGCTACACAAAAAGACAGTGGGAAATATCATTGAACAAAAAGTTAAAGGTTATCAGGCAGGGTGACAGGGAACAGATACTAGTACCACTTTTTATTTTTATTTTTTTGGATGATGCTAGTAAGCCTCTACAGTTCCTCTTCAGTTTTTCTATTAACATATTTGATAATTACTTGACAGAATACTTTTTACTCTTGGGGTATAATCAACTGTTCTCTATATGGGAAATCACTTAGATGTCTTATTGAAGGACCAACAATGAGTTTAACACTTCCATGAATGATAAGCATTCACTCTTGACACCGTTAAGTATTTCATAAGATTCCTACACATTCCAATAAATTAGGACAGTGGTAGTGGTTTTGTAAGTTTACATAAACAGGGAAAGGATTGTTAGGTCATCTTACAATGTATACTTTTTCCCAAAGAATTTGGTAGCTTCTATTTCAAAAACAGTAACTTCTCAATTTGATTTTTTTTAAACTAATACTAAGAAGAAAGAAGAAAAAGTAATTTCAAGAGGTAAAAACATGTCATGTTTCCAAGTTAATGTTGCAAAAAGAATAAGCAATCTCAGAAATTTTTAATTAATTTATAGAAAATTAGGCAGTTTTACTTACTTTAATAGTCATTTCCAAATAAGATTATATGGATTCTTTACTACCTCTAGAGATCATGAAACACCTTCGATTTTATTAGGTTAGCTTTTTACAATTAATACAGTGGTAACTACAATTCTAACACTGCATTGAAATTTTGTATCACCTATTTCATAGCCCACAGACCTATATATACATATAGTTTTATGTAACAACAAATGAGAACTCTAGTATAAGAAAAAAAAGGGAGACTTGAAACAGTAGGCTTGGAAAGTTGTGATCCCATCACGAACTACTTAACACATATTTTGTCCTAATAACCTGTTTTTTTAAAATTACAAACTGCTTAACTCCAATTTCCTTTTGCTTAATCTGGTGGGGTTTTTTTTTTAATCAAAAAAACTGTACTTTTGTAAGTCTTTTACTACTGACCTATCTGCCCAGCCTTAGAAATTTAAAAAAAAAAATTTTTTTTTTGAGGCAGGGTCTCACTATGTGGTTCACACTGACCTTGAACGATGTAGCACAGGCTGTCCTCGAATGCATGAAAATCCTTCTGCCTCAGCCTCCCAAGTGCTGAAATTATAGGTATGCACCATCATGCCCAACTTAGAAAAAAATTTTCCATAATTTTATCTAAATTTATACAACCCATTAAAAACATAGAAAAGCAAGGTTTATACTACAAAGAACATCAGAATTCACACAAAATTATCAAACTCCTTAAAAACTTGATAAATGGACTTAACAGGATATACCTTCGCTGTGTTATTAGCAACACAGTCTCAAGCAGTTTTTCCACTGAAGTTCTATGAGGCTAAAAAGGGCTCACAGACTTTGTGACTTTTGAGTGGAGTAGAATCACTGAACAGTCTATGCATCAGTCTATGCATCTGCCACACAAACACCTAAAGAAAAAAATGTTAACCTAACAATAGCTGTGAAACAAATACATGCATACATGCTTTGGGGCAGTTCATTTTATTACAACAGTTCACTATTGATCTGACTTTGGAAACTTATAGCATCAAATGGGATTGTAGCAGAGAAAACTAAATTTCTTATATTGTATCCCACCGTTACAGACAGGATAACCCGTAAGGTTACTGCCCACTGAAACCCGGTCGGATGTGG